>CM050404.1:140852248-140884748 GCA_027580255.1 Therioaphis trifolii
AAGGGCCGTATTTGCACCTTTAGAGAATAACCTTGACTGCGCTTGATAAAATAAAATAAAGTTAAAATATTTCTATACGCCCAATAACAATAAAATTAAATACATTTCACAACAATGCAGTAAATCTTAAATTTCTCGTCCCACTTTTTTCAGATCTGACAGAATAAAATGTATTTCAACAATATTCTGGTGTAATTAAAAATGTAAACTTCACTTAAAAACTGCAAATGTGTGGTACATGTCAATATTACAATATTATTTTCTATATCATTAACAGCCGCCATTGATTCACCTTTAGATTATAAAATATTTTCTGTCTGTAAAAATTCTTAAACTTCAACAATATTTTTAGGAATATTTCCTTGTATATGTCTTCGTAAGGGTACATTCTTCCCCGAATTAATTTAACTTCCCCGTAATTTAACATGCCAAAACCATTTTTGGTAGTTTCAGAACGTATGGTTTTAATTGGACGATCAATCATATCTTTGGATCTTTTTTTACTCACACTCCAAAAACGTTGACGACTTAACTTTATTTCATCCGCATCGTGATCATGAATTCAATTACTACTTATATTTGAATTTCCATTTTTAATTAGTCTTGCCAAACATGGTTTTATCGTAAAATGCCACGTTATGTTACCGCATTTACTCACATAAACTTTTCTAAATTTAAAACTATCGACAATAAGTAAATCTTTAGAGTTGTACTTGTTACTTGTACTTGTTACTAATATAATATTTTCTGTCATTTTTGAAAACTTATTTCGTAACCAAGTGTAGTACGACGACCAAAGCGTTTAATATTATTATAAAATCATATTCGAGTATTGTCGTATCGACTATCGAGATAATAAAAATAATCTACGACTAGATTAGATATATGTGATATGATTATTGATTAATGATTATAGACAAAATATCTCTTTCGCGACAAATATAGAAAATACATTTTATTGGTCTGAAAGGTTATTAGACGCAAACAAGTATTTAAACGTCATTTAATTTTATTAAGCGCAATCAAGGTTTTTTTTGTATAGGTGCAAATACGATACTTGGGCACAAAAACTGTCCACCCGAAAAAACATATTGAACAATTGTTTTTAAAATGGTGGTTCTCAATCGTTGTGTTTATGGCACCCAAGATATTAACCGAATTTTTCATGTGACACTTTTGAAAATTATGTTTGACATGAATCATATGGAGTTGTTTATTCAAATTAGATAGTGGAGAGATGTTCAAATTTAAGTACAAAACTTTATGAGTTGATACACTGATTAAACCAATGCCATTATTTTCTTATGGAAGACAAGTTATGCATTTAAATAATAACCACTAAGAGTCGCCTTAAGTGCATTACACACTAGGTGGTTTATCCGTGCGCGAACGTGATTAAAAACCGCCGCGATTATTCGCTGGTAATTAAACAGCCTTGATCAAATCGGTATATTCACACTAGAAAAACCGCGCGGTTAAAAATCGCGATTGTCCGCCTTCAACCGCTAAAATTAAACACATTGTTTTGACTGGAACTATTCAGACCAAGCGTTTTGTGCACCATATCAGGCGATTTTTATTTACCATTTCAATTTTATTGTTGATGATAGACAGTTCCAATTATTAATTATTCAATTTTTATTTATAAATTTGTATATATTTGCATGAAAATGTTTGATCTAGAACAAATAATAATACAATAATACAAATATCGAAGGAAAATAGTATTTGGAATACAAGTAAGTACCTATTAAATATTTAAGTAGCAAATTATGTTCAAGCGTGCCCGCTATATGCAATCCTACCTGGTGCAAGATCAAAATTTAAAGGCCAAATCAGAATGTTCGGTGGTTAATTATTATTATGAATAATATTGAAAAATACTGTTTTTCAAAAATTAATTAAAAATTAATTTTGAATAATAAGAAAATGATTGTTCACCACGAGTAACCACGAGGTAATGGTAAGCTATTTATTTCATCATCATATTGGCGTGGTTTTTTCGTAGGCGCAGGCGATTAAAAATCGCGTTTACAAGCGAACAAACCGACTAGTGAGTAATGACAGTCGATAGGCGATTTTTAATCTCGGCGGTTTTTAACGCGAGTCCACACGCGGATAAACCGCAATTATTAGTGTGTAACCAGCTTTAAAGGAAAACATTTAAGCAATTTCTAATCTTATCGTCACCGCCCGTAATATTTGTGTTAGTCGTAAATGATTATTACTTATTAGTTATTCGTAAAGACCGGATTTATATGTTTTTACATATCGTTACTGGGTCCATGCAGTCTTATGAGAGTAAAAAATGTGAACGATTCGTTCAATTCTGAATGCGTAGAAATAAGTTTTTTTTGCATATTTGAGAATATTTCATGGGTTAGAGAATATTTAACCCATACTTTTGATTAAAATATACCAAAGGAATATTATTTTTTTAATTTTATATATGTATTATTATTTTGTGTTCCTAGCTACTTCAGTGCAATTTCATTATGCATGTGTAAACCACTTAAATAATTACTATTTAAGGATTACCTATTGTTTAAAAATTTGTTTTGTTTTATTATGTTTTAATATATATCAATATTTGTTATTTTTTCACACTGTGACTTACGTGATTAATACAACTTTTAATTAAAATATACCAAAGGAATATAATATAATATAATTGTTTTTATGTGTTAATATTATACTGTTATATTCAGTGGCGCCGAACTCAATTTTTATAGGTGGGGCAAAGTACAAAAATTAATACCTACCCTTTTTCTTTGTTTCTCCGTCCCACCACCCCCCGCTCCTTCTATATATATATATATATATATATATATATATATATATATATATATATATATATATAATAATAAATATATATTCTTCTATATACGTTTTTCTGTATCTGCCCAAAATGGAAAAATCATACTGCCTCACCGTGCCACCAATTTGACAAGGATTGACAATAACAGTGTATACAGTATACTAAATGGTTCAAATATATGTTATTATAACAGACAAACATTGAAATGTCGTGTTTACTTTAATGACGAAAATATACATTGGGAACCGGAAGTATTGTTTAAATATTTCAACAAAATTACTATTTCTTATATAATAGTGCAGATGAATAAAATATACACGCAGTTATTATTTAATTTGTATTATTTATTTAATTGATAGGTATTTATTAATCAGTTTTTGAAATTAAACACTTTCAAGTTTCAACAATTTAACTTTAATAACCCTAACTACCTAGCACCTACTACCCTAACCACCTAGCACCTACCACCCACCCACCCACTTTCAAAGGTGGGGCGACCGCCCCACCTGTATATAGGGTTCGGCGCCACTGGTTATATTTATATTATATCCCTATTTCTCACTCTTACTAAAGTGCAATAGTATTCCATTAGGTATAATACGCAACTTTTAATACCTAATTAATACCTCACTATTAAAATAATCTTGAAAAAACATTTTAAAAATGCATATGAAAGCATATAATGATGTTTATTGAATATTTTTGCATATTTTATAAATTTTTGAAAGAATATAATAAGAATATTTGAAGGTTTTTTAGAGAATATTAGCATCATATTTTGGGTTTTTTAAGAGAATATAAATCCGGTCTATAGTTATTAGTGTAAGTGCAGGTCTATAAGTGTACCGCCAACTCCCACCCGATCAATCAGGTAGTTCTGACACTATATCGCGTACTGCGTGTTGCATGGTTATCGTAAAACCGCAGGTCTGTGGGTGGGGGGTGGACGGGACAACTATGTCATACTTCTAGCTGTCCCATTTTAATTTTGAAAAATGATTTGAATTTGTAAGCCTTTACTCTATGCTTCTTAGGAAATAGATTTTAGAAATGTTGTATAGTTTATGTAGTACGGTTTAAAATGACTACGTAATTTTTTTAAATTAACATCCACTTAAAAGTGCCAAAAAGACAAAAAAATGTAAATGGGTTTCCTATATGAAAATAGGCTAACGTATTCAAATAAATACTCAAGTCATCTCATTATGAACACCTTTCAAATATAATTAAACAAACAGCACCAAGAGAAATTCATAGAAAAAGACCACTCAACACTACTTAAACCAATCAAACATAAATGATAACAACCGAACCACTCAAGCCACCACTTCATACACCTTGGAAGCTCTTTCCACCGCTTGAAACAGAGGTAAAATCTCATATTAGTAGGTACTACTACTAACGTGTTCAAATT
This sequence comes from Therioaphis trifolii, assembly GCA_027580255.1. Lineage (NCBI taxonomy): Eukaryota > Metazoa > Arthropoda > Insecta > Hemiptera > Aphididae > Therioaphis > Therioaphis trifolii. Next base: position 140,856,481 of record CM050404.1, read on the forward strand.
ATTTTTCAAAATTAAATTTTACCACAAGAAGTATACTTTTTCTTTTTATCAGCTTATTGGTCTAAATGTACGAAACATCTAATCGCTTAGAACCCCCTAAGAGCCGTAAATTACCGACTCCTGTTCTATATGCATATAAATGAAGACTAAATGTTAAAAAAAATGTATTATAAAATCGACTTTAGTATCTTTCGGTCGTCAATGTTCAATCTAATCGCTAAGAACCCCCCTAAGAGCCGTAAATTACCGACTCCTGTTCTATATGCATATAAATGAAGACTAAATGTTAAAAAAAATTTATTATAAAATCGACTTTAGTATCTTTCGGTCGTCAATGTTCAATTAGAACTCCACCTACTAGCTAGTTTTTGCAACTTTTTAAATTTAGAAAGGTAAAATATTCAAGAGCATCATTAATTCACTCATACAAAATTGAATGTTTTGTACCTAATGTATGCAATTGTTCCAAAAATCACTCCTATTTCATGAACTGGGTAACTTATAATCTAAAAAATATGTCTTCAGAATAAATAGGTACAATAAGAAAACACAAATTTTAATTTTTATGATTACCCTATATTATTCTCAACTATTAATATATGTTGTATAAATGATACATATTGATTATATTATGATTACATATTACAACTATAAATTACATTACTATTGTGTAATAACATTAATATAATTTTCATATAACTCATGTATTGATATCAAGAAATATATGTTTTATACGTCAATTCTAATTTAGACTGAATAAACACATTAAAATAATATTTGAGTTTTAATATTACGTTGATGGCAAATATCAAAAATATTTATTTTCTATATTTTAAACATACACATAATACAAATATATTATTACTATTAAAATATCATTTTTTTAAATTAGATATAAACATAATAATAGAATATCAAATAAAAATTATAGTTAATTATTAATATTTTATAATAACACATATTTAAACAAATAACAATGAATAAAATTGTGTTTGAATTTTATTAGTTATTTGATTTAGCCAATGTACACAGATGGAATATTTGAAGTATTTACATAATTTTGAATTGTAAGATACTATGCACTAATCATATACAAATAAATACATGATACATTAGACGTTTGATACCATAAATCGAAAACACATCTTATATCTTACTTCTGTAATCGGTAATTGTGTACACCTACATCTAATAAAAATATATCTTTACATACAAATCTGCGCTCTACTTAATACATTAACACTAACTTATTTTAGTTCTACGTACATTCAAAAAATTAGATAGTTATCAATAATCTAGTAAGTTAAAAAAAGTTTAAAAAAAGTTTAAAAAAAATTGTGAATTACAATGATGATAAAAAAAATACTCGTTGTAGTACCTAGGTATACTCATCAATACATTTAATCACACGGTTCATAAGCGCACGACACGCCATTTATCCAAAACGCCAATTTAATCATTTACATATTTTAACATTTAACAAAACCAGTGACATTACGAATAACAATAACTGCAGTAAGTGTTTACACACAACACTAAAATAGGAAAACACATACGTCAAGTAGAGCAATTCTGGGGGGACTTGGGGGGTAAGCCCCACCTGTTACTATTTTAGCCCCACCCCATGAGTTGAGTTCTAATTATTGCCCCACTGCATTATTGTTGTAAAATCACTGAATATAATAATTAATAGTACATAATATAATTACGTACGAATAAATGATGCGGTCGGAGGCGATTCGTGTGTGAAGAAAAAAAAACAACAAAAAATAAATAAAATAAGACGTCCTCCGGACCACCGCGCGACGTCAGACGTGACCGCCGCCGCGGCGTCGTAATGTCGGTTAGCCGCGCCGGGAACAACGGACCTGCGTGCGGAACACGAGACGCTGTTCGTCCGGGTCCTCGGACGCGCGCACCGCGTACATCTCGCCGCCCGGCGTGATGGCCGTGGTGAACCGCACGGGCCGCGGCATCGCGGGCCCGGGCACGACCACCCGCAGCCGTTGCCACCGCGGCTTGTTGGCCAGGTCCAGCAGCCACGTGTCCCACGCGGGCCCCGAGGCGGACGACCCGTTGCTGAGCGTCACGTACACGTACCGCGTGTGCACGGGACACTGGGCCAGCGAGTACTCGTCCGTGACGGTGTAGCGCTCGTTCGGGCGTGCTGGCGGCGGGTCGCGCGGCATGTCGGTGCGCCGCAGCCGCATCGGGCGGCGCGTCCAGACGTTGCGCCGCAGGTCGAACACGGTCACGCGCTGCGGCAATATCGTGTGGAACGCCTGTGGACAGAAAACAAACGAGCGAGTTGCAAGAGACGTACCTATACCTAGTGTGAATTTGTGGTTTGGAAATTTAACGAAATATTTCGTGACGTTTTCATGAAATATTTCGTTAGGGTGACGTTTATAAAATAAAGAGAGATAATAATATAACGTAAAGTATGTTGATTTCATGAAAAAATAATAAATCACTACGGGTAACAGGCAGTAGTTAAAGTAGGGGGGGACGGAAGGGACGGCGTTCCCCTTCGTTGTTTAGCTTTAGTTTTGCGTCCTCTTTAGTTTGATTTCCGGGGGGACGGTTAAAATATTCATTTAATCATAAAAAATAAATGTTAATATCTACATTAAACGTATAAAAATAATTATAAATCTGAGTATAGGTAGGTAACGTAAAAGTGATAAATGATAATGAATGATGATTATTGATTGCATTATTAAAGTCATAACACTCATTATATATTATACATAGAGTAAAAATACATTCGTTTGATTATTTCGATTTTTTCTTCTGGGCCTATTTGTGATTACGTTACTTATTGAATGGTGTATTTGGTTTTGTGTTTGGTCTAAAAATACATCTATTATTTCAATTTTTCAAAAAAAAGATTGCTTAACACGAAAGTTCTATTGCTCATTTAAATGCCCAAAAAATCGTTACTGAGTCAGAAAAGAATGTTATGGATGAACATATTATGGTATTCTAAAGTTAAGGCAGCTGAACATGATCTACAGCTAGAATATTCCGTACAGCTTATTCAATTGCTCAATATCAACGTCCCTTTACAGACTTTCCAAAAATGACTGATCTTCAAATATTAAATGGGCTTGACATGGGAAGAGTACTTCAAAGCAACGTATCATGCTCAAATATTATTGATCACATAGCATTGAAAATTAATTTTTTATTTTTGTTATTTATATAACTATTACTTTTATAATATTATTATTATTATATATATATACATAAACCAAAAATTAGGTGTTAATTTTATTTTATTTTTTCTATAATGTTATACTTATATTGTTATAAATTATGAATACCACAGTATAGTACTAATAGATATAAATGTATATTTTAATGAAAATCATTAATAAGGAAATAACACTACATTATATATTACTAAGGATCAATTTAAATGTTTATTTAAAAGTTGAGACTGCATTTAATGTTAAAACTATTTTTTTTTTTATTTTGTTATTCATATGATTTTATTATTTTCATAATATTGTTAAGTATATTTTGATATAATATATTACATGATATAATACAATATTTTATTTTTTATATTTCATTGTAAAATTGTATTTACTTATTTATTATTATTAATAATAATACGTAGGTATAATAATATATCAATTTAAAAAATAGGGACGCCCCTGGGTATACATACATAAATGATTTATTAATTAAGTATTGAAATGATTTGTCACACTTGCCACAATGTTATTTTAAATATTTATTTATTATATAATATTATCACATGTTATTGAAATGATAAAATAATAAAATTATATATCAAAATATTGAAAATATGATCTATAAATCAAAAAATGTCTGTATAGTGTATAATTTGATAACATTTATATTAGTATATTACCTAATATAAATTTAATTATCTTTAAAATTTATGTTATATATTATATATCATGTTATTTAAATATATTTGATACATTTATGACAATTTAATTTACTTTACGACTGTTTCGAAATATGTAAGGACTAATTATTTATTGTGTTCAAAAATAAATTTATATTTATTATTTTGTATTTTACCATGAAATTAAAAAAAAATCATATCTATGAGTATTAGGTTGTTCATTAATACAATTCAATAATTAAAACGATTTATTTCAAAAAATAATTATTGGTAAACTATGATTTTAATTGGCTATTATAAATGAAAAAACATTTTTTCTCTTTATTGAATTAAATTATTCATTTTAGATTCTGAGTAAAGTTAATATAGTTTTATAATAATTATTTTATTTTTTCTGAATACATCTTTTGGTACACTTAACTGTGTACAAAATTTTATCCAGCAACTCAATAGATCGTAAATCACATGTATATGGTACATTGAGAGTTCATTTATCTCTCCTCTGAATAGTTTTTCCAGGCGTGAACAAAAACTGAGTAAAAACGGTAAAATTTACCGTAACGGCTCTTTCACTAAATCGATTTTCATTAATAAGTGATAACTCAGAAAGTAATGTTGCTAAAAACTAGAATTTTTCACCATATATTAATGGCATATTTAAAATGGCAACTTTAAGGATAAAAATAGAGTTTTTTAAATACTCTGTTTTTAAAGTTGATCTCTAATAAAAATGTTCATATTTAACAAAAAGTTTTGAAAATTTGATATGATCATACTCATACACTTAACTAACGATACTATTAAATTTTCGAAAATTGTGACAAGATTTTTTTTTAATTAATATTTGAGTAAATTATTAAATGACTTTTACAGAACTGCCTGTTTTTAAGTAAATGTTTAACTTTGAAATATGTATTAAAGAAGATTGATCCATCCAATCATTAATACGAAATTTCGGAAACAGATAGAACAGCATTTTTAAATCTTCTTGAAAAAATCCCTTATTTGTGAAACAATAAAACTTCAAACAGATTTAATAAAAAAAGTTACCGACAATTAAACTAAAAACGGTTAAATATATAATCAGAATGTTTTTTTTTATACTGAATCTTTACCCGTTATCGTTTAACTAATGAAATGATCTATCAATCCTTTAAAATTCAATACACTCATCCCCATGAACTGGTCTGAGAAGTGAAGAATTACCTATGTGGAGAAGTACGTAATTTTTATTGATTTTATTACTGAATTCATTAGAAAAAAATGTACAGAAAAAATGTTCATTTATCACTTATATTAATTGTTTGTTAGACCGAGCCCTAATGATATATCAATTAAGGTAAATATGTCGAAAATATTCAAGCTAATATATATATATATATATATATATATATATATATATATATATATATATATATATATATATATATATATATATATATTAAAGAATATCGAAACATACCGTAAAATCGTTGACATGGCGTTCACGAACGTTTGGAAAAACATACAATTTTTCATCGTGATGTATTATGCAATTTTCTCGGGGTGGAATGTAGAACGGCCGTGATATGTTGAGTGAAGAATCAGCCCGGTATATTAATTCCCAGATCTTGAATCTCGGATTAAAACGATGTACGGTCGCCTTTTTAGATCTGGTGATATCATAACCCGAAACAACGTACACGACATTGTTGGCATTTACGAGACGGTGCTCACCATACTTCATACCCGGTGTCTCGAGAATCGCGGCAAAATCAAACTTTATCGTCGATCCTTGAGTGATATCACCTAAATATCATACGGGAAAAAAATGGAAAATAAATAATCAAAAAAACAAAAGAGATTAATACGCCGAAACGCGTAATCTAAGACAATTTACTATGCAGAGATGTACAATATCATTTTGCAACAATACATAATGAATTTAGGTATACTGATACGTACCGATATATGTCCGATAAATGGTTCTATCGGGATTTTCAGTTCCATGGACCACTAAGTACTGTCTTTGAAATAGAATAAAGGTCTGATGATAAAATTTAGGTAAAAACTCATGGTGTAACTTGATCCAGGATCTATATTCAAAGCTATATAGAAAGAAATTTCCCGTATATGTGGCCTGTAAAGTCAAATCAAACGGTTAACGTACAAATTTTCTAGTGACAAAAATCTCTCCAGATAAAATACCTCCGAATAAATGTACGGTAAAAAAAATAGGTTCATAACATTATTCTCATTTTTTTACCGTAGTTGGACAAACTTCTCAAAAGAAAATAAAGTCGTTTCCTTATACATGTGATCTATACCGCGATAAACATAAAAGCTGAACATACTCCGTACCTCGCTATTCTTCGCTCCTCGGACTATATTATAATAGTGATTGGTGTATTACATTTTAAAGAAACGATGATCATTCCTCTACCTAAGCAATTCTAACTAAATCATCAGTGTAAAAAAAAACCGTTTCAATATCTTACCGTTATAAGTCTAAGTGTCGATACGTTTTTTATTATTTTGAATTTTTTATTTGATCAATGATTTTTCGCAAACTTTTAAAGTTAAAAATTGACGTAAAAAAATTCGATTTCATAAAAATCAAATACGAATTTAGTTGAACGCTTATTAAAAAAATCTTGAGAATCGATTTTCAAAATGTTTTCAAAATTGTTTGGTCTATGTATGAGTAAGGTCATATAAAATGTTCTAGTCTTATTGTCAAAAATTTTAAATGTTATTATAAAGAATGCTTTGAAAAATGTTCTAAGGTCTATTTTTAGTCAAAAAATTATCAATTTTTTTAAAAACTTTTGTCAAGTATATAACAATGTGTTGTTGAGATATAATTATTCATTATTAATGAACATTTCAAGTTCATAGCAACATTTCTCTTAGAGATATGACTAATTAACTAAAATCTATTTTGTGAAATTCTGTTTTAAAATAAATTGTACTGTTTTTACTTAGTTTTTTGGCAATTTTCGCTTAAGCTTAGAAAAACAATTGAATAAATAGAAATATGAACCATCAAAGTACCATCTAATTTTCATTTCTGATTTATAGTTTCTGAAAATGTATATTGTGATAAACGAAAAACTATCGTTGTGTTCTTGTGCATAAGCTAATATTATACAAATATGAACTTTTTTCAAATTGGTCGTTTTCTGACTAGTGAAAAAACTAGATTTACAAATTGAAGATCTTCCCGTAAAAATACTTAGTGTTACCTAAAGTTAGAACTTAGAACACGCTATATGAACGCTATCGCCGTATATTTTACACTATATAAGTTTATAAAATGTACCGCGCCTGCAACGACTGAGAACTGTTGTAGACGACGGACACCGTTTAAGTAAATTGCGATACGATTTTTACGTAATAATCTGTTTTTACGTCAATTTTCCACTTTAATAATTTATTTGAATAAATTGATCGATCCAAACGGTATATTTTAATTCTGAAGCTCTACTCAAAATCGTTTAACTAAAGAAATGATCATTTCTTTAAATTTCAATACACCCATCCCCATTAACTCGTCCGTGTTTGATTAGGATTTTATGAAAACATTACACAATAAAATCATCTTGAATAATAAAATCATCTTTAAGGTAATTACACGTAATGGCTATCGCAGTTGTGGATCGATAGCCGATGCTCAATTCGTTGGAAGATAAATTAAAATTGTTTGTTATATTATAGAGTATTCTGAACAGATTGAGTGTAAAAAAATCGTATACAAAATTATAAAATGGAAAACGAAATCGCTAAATTATGAACTCGCTAAAAGTGGCAAGTGCTCAAAAAATGTAATATTCTACATCATAGTTTAAATTTGAAATACAATATCAATAAGATAACATTGCTAACCGTTTATAAATTTTAAATTAATCGACTCCATTTTTCTATTGGCAATAAAATTATCAGATTTCGATTAATCGATAAATTGAAAATTTTATTAACTGATCAATCGAAAATTCGAATAATCGAATATTGATTATTTACGATTAATCGTATTTTATAACACTTGAAAAAAATCAGCGAAACTAAATAATTGTCCGAATATTCGGAATAATCGACAAAGCCACACATGTTATATTATATTACGCAATGACGCACCAGAACAATGAACCTTTAAAGTCAAGCAAAAAAAAAAAAAACTTACCGTAAATACATATACTATCATCCAATGGTTAGTGACGCCGATGATTGTTGGCTTAAATAACCATCGTATACCGTATTCGTTTGTATGCGGCACATGGTTTACGTGGAGTACTTTTACATTGAACATTTTGAATGATCTTGCAACATAAATTCGTCATAATGTGATAAGAACAAAAACAAATTGTTTCGTATTATAGCTTAATGGTAAAAATATAAATACAATTATTGACAAAATACCATATAGAGTGTTCCATGAAAAACTGTAATCAGTAATACATAACTCTAAGTAAAGAATACAGTTAAATTGTTTGTGTACAGTTTAAAACACTATATAATAGAATAACATGTGTATGAAAAATGTATTTTTTATTGTTTAATTTTTCAATTAATGTATTTGATTATTTTATTCTATGCAGTTGTAAGAACAAAAAAAAACTCTTTAATTTTTTCAATTAATTATAGAATTTTCATTAAATTATTTAATATTTTTTCAGACTTTAAATTTTAAACCAATATTTTATGATACCTAGTAGTTTTATTCTCAAAATGAAGTACAAAAATTATTATATTTGCTGATATTTGTAATTAAGAGTATTTGATTGATTATCTCATATTTAGTTAAATATATATATAACCAAATTAATTTTATTTATTCATGAATGTTTTTTAATCATAATGCGTATGTATACCTGTAGTCATTTTCGTTATGAATCCTAAATTAAATATAATTAATAGTTATTTGTTTTATTATTTAAAATAGAGTAATATGAATACTGAATAGTATGACGAATTCTAATTTGTATTTTTACAGTTATTAAAAATAAAATTATAAGTCATGTATGAGTTTAAAATTTTGGTATGATTTTCTATAAAATAAATTTTAGACAGCTAAAATTTGCCTACGGCTTGAATAATAATTTTTGACAACGAAATAACTTACAAATATTTCATAAATGAATCGACAACATAAATAAAATAACAGACAGCAATTCAACGTCTACAGAATTCTACTATCATGATCAATTAAGTGCTTTTAAATGAATTAAAATATTTTAAAATCAAATCAATTTGTGGTAAATTCCCACATATCTCTAATGACTATTTAAATACTTTTTAAGTATGAGTCTATAACCATGAAAACATAAAAAATTATTTATAGACTTTCACACAAGGGGAAAGGTTTTCCTTTAATGAATCTATTATTTATTGTTCCTTAAAATTCCTTAGGATCTAAATACAACATGCTTTAGAACATTTTTAATATCGATTGATTTGAACTGATTGATTTTTTTATTGTCTAAAATAAAAAATCAATTGTAGTTGCATTTTTACGTATTATTGTCGTACCAAACAGTGAAATATTTTAATTAATGTGTTAATGTGCTATTATACACCAATATATACTTAAATTCCTCGTTGTTCAGCCTGTTCAGGGTACACTAGAATTTCGCCCAAAAATACACGTGCATCTATTGTGCCCCTTCCTAAAAAGATCATTATTAATGACATATTAGTTGCACCCAGAAAATGAATCAATAAAATTTAAAGCATACTCTAGTTAGTAAATTACTTTCTTTTTTTTAAATTTAAAACAAAGACATTCCTTGCCTAAGGCTATCTATATCTAGGGATATTTGACAATATACTTAATTAGTTTCAACAGGTATTAATATGATAATTAAAAATATTTTTAAGTGCTAAGGATAATTAACAATTGGCAGTTTACAATATACAGAAGTGACAATGTGATTGCCATAATATACTAATTTTAAATTACTAAAATACCAATGCCATTCTAATAATTTTTTTAACTTTTAAAAACCAGGACTATAACTGTACCATAAACTATATATATTATTGATGAGTCATGCAAAATATACAATCGTATCTTATTATTACAATACAACATCGATTCCAATGAAACAGCATGGACTTCATATTACAGTGCTACGGGGGTGAATACCGATATTTAGTTGTTAATATTTGTTAAAAAGTCCCACGTCGAGCACGTATCGTTGATTTATTGTTAAACGTACGGACTACGGACTACGTCCGACTCGGACTACGATGACTCACAGGCAAACCGGTTTACTCGGGGAGAAACATATAGAGTGTAACATGTTATATTATGTTACTCTGTCCGCCCGTCCTTTGAATAATCTAGAACAGGGTTGATTATCGGCGGCGCATCAGCGACGGAGATAATATTTTTTCGAACAAGTATCTACATAATACTCCACGCGACGAATTAGAAGAAAAAACAGTAAGTTTGCTGGATATTACTCGGTAAATTTCTCGTTTTATTCATCTTATAACAAAACTGTGTACATTACGTGTATGATGGAAGTTGAAACGAATATAAGTAGGTATTACAACGATTTCGATTTATGTTTCATAACCATCATTACCCTCGTGTGAACAGTGCACGCCATACTGCACTATAGATTAGAATAATTTTATTAAATAAACGAGAAAGGTAATTACTAGGGCTAGAGACTCATAGGAGTTTGCATGTTTTTCAATAATCATTTAAAAAATAGGTAAGTGATATGGAAATTTGTTTCATTGTACCTACTAGAAATTAAAAGCAATCATTTTTATTTTGCATATTTTGCATATTCAGCTATTTTTTCCACATAAGAGCATATTTTGTTATATTATTATTATAAGAGCATATTCTATATATTTTATTAAAATTAAAACAATACTTGGCAGAGAATAATGTTCTATATATTAAGTACCATATAAAATGTTATACGAATGTTCTAGAAACCAGAAAAAAAAATATAAATATGATTAAATTTAAAATATTAAATAATCTATGTTGTGTGTTTTCCCATTTATTCGTGTGTTGTAAAAAAAAATGAAATCGGCCGATAAGGAATAGTTTTTTTTTTTTTTTTAAATTAAACCAAAAATGTCTAAAGTATAAATTCTATGTTTTTAATCGATTAACCAGTACTATTTTGTAAACTTTGTGAAGTTAATGTTAGTGCTCAGATACATTTTACTGTGTTACTATGTTAGAAGAAATGAAAATAATAGTGTAAGTACGTATATAAATTTGTATTTTTTTTTTGCGCTTTTAACATAAAATACGAATTTTTTCAGAGCATATTAAAAAGAATATTTTTGCGTTCTTGCATATTTTAATAGCATATATGATAATTTTTAAAAGGGCATAAATGCATGCATATCTTAAGGTTTTTTAGAGCACAAAGTCCCTAGCCCTAGTAATTACGTTTCTATAACGTATAACTCGGCGTAAGTTTGAAACGCGAGAATTTTCATACGTATTTTTTATAATACTTTATTTATTTATAATTAATTTAATAATTATATTAAATAAATAAATGTATTTACTTAATTTATTAATAATTATTAGGCCCTCTATGTATAATGTAGAATAACCTAACTCAACGCGAGTGTAACAGGTAGTTGTACAGGTACTCACCTATGTGATCGATGCGACTGTGACAGCAACAGGTACCAATTTATTACTGCCGTAAACACGGTGTATTATCTGTATACTGAATCGGCAGGTGGGTTTCTATTTTTGAAGTGTAGTGCAATAGGTACGCGTGGAATATACGGTGCGCTGCAAACACGTGTTACCTCGACGATTTAAGGCGAATGAAGGCGAATCAACGGGGCGCGAGCGAAAACCGAGTGTGGCCGCAGCGAAGGCGTCGCCAATATTTCGCCGGGAAGGGGTAAACACGTCCTTGAGCGCAACCAGCAGTTACCGGCGGACTAAATTCTTGTCGAAAACCGCTCCCCCCTCCCGTCCTCGGCTACCCTACACGATTATATTGCTTCGTCATTCCCTAAATAAACGGGTACTCTTTAAAAATGTAACGTATTATTTTATTGTTTTTATTTAAATTAATATATCGTATGACACGTAGGTACATTTTATGATAACTTCACAATACTTTAGGAATTATGTCTACCTATCCCATATCGTAGGTTGTTGCAATGATCAAATTTTCACACTGTGCCCGCCTATATATACACGAGAAAAAAAACTTGAAAAATTATTTTTTTCAATATTGTTAAACAGATACAGGTAGCGTTCTCGTATGTAGGTATTCTGGGTTCAATTCGAACTCGTAAATACGGCAAATTTAACATTTTAATCCACTCTAGGTACAATATTTGTGTTTTTTATTTTTGCTTAGGTCGCATTTGTTAGGTATATACTGTTATTTTTAAATAACAGATTAAATATATGCGAATATTAAATTATTATTCCATGTGATGAAAATGAATTTTAACCGTAACCATGATTATTATAAACTATATCTAAAACCTATCCATGTACCTATCTATATTTTTGTTTTTAATCGGTTTTAAACTAGGTAACAAAATCCATAAATATGAATCATTCGCATAAATATAAGTATTCATATTAAATTTAAAAAAAAACTAACATTTTAAAATAATTTACTATTAAAATTAAACCATTCGAAAAATGTCTAGGCTGCGATGATATATTTGTTTTATAGCTATATTGAGATATTGACATTTCCATATTACGCAACCAATTAAATGATTAATTAACGACGAGATAATTTTAGTTTTTAAAAAGTATTTTATTCAAAATATAATTAATAATTATACAGTAGGTAAACTATATATTTTACTTCTGTATGTTCTATTATCTATAACTCTTCTATAAAATAATTTGATAACTTTATGAATTACAAATATTACGTAATTAAATATTCAAAAATTAAATTAAATATAAATAAAAATACTAAATATCTTATGACGGATACTTTATTGCTTTTGTTATATATTGTGTTATATTATTTAAATGTGTATATTTCCATTATTATAACTAGGGCTAGGGACTTATAGGAGTTTGCATGTTTTTCAATAATCATTTAAAAAATAGCTAAGTGATATAAAAATTTGTTTCATTGTACTAGGAGTTTAAAGCAATCATTTTTATTTTGCATATTTTGCATATTCAGCTATTTTTTTACATATAAGAGCATATTTCATATATTTTATTAAAACTTAAAACAATACTCGGCAGAGAATAATGTTTTATATATTAAGTACCATACAAAATGTTATACGAATGTTCTAGAAATCAGAAAAAAAATATGATTAAATTTAAAGTATTAAATAATCTATATTGTGTTTTCCCAATTATTCGTGTGTTGTAAAAAACGAAATCGATCGATAAGGAATACGCCTCTAAGGTCATTTGATGTCAATTCGTATATTCGTATCGTATGTATTTTCGTCTTGCGTCAATATAGTTCATATTTGCGTACGTATTGTATGTGTTTTCGTCTAGTAATAAGTATTATATTTTAGGATTCGTAGTTTTTTTGTTTTTTTTTTTTTTTTTTTGAAAATTAAATCAAATATGCCCAAAGTAAAAATTCTATATTTTTCATTGATCAATCAGTATTATTTTGTAAACTTTGTGAAGTTAAAGTTAGTGCTCAAAAATATTTTACTGAGTTACTGTGTTAGAAGAAATAAAAATAATAGTGTACCTATATAAATTTGTAATTTTTTTGCACTTTTAACAGAAAATAAAAAATTTTAGAGCATATTTAAGAGAATATTTCAGCGTTTTTGCATATTTCAATAGGATATATGATCATTTTTAAGGGCATAAATGCATGCATATTTTAAGGTTTTTTAGGGCATTAAGTCCCTAGCCGTAATTATAACCTATTTATAAAATATTCAACTGTATTGAACAGTGCCAGTGTAAATGTTAATATAATTATTAATAAACATCAATAATATTATTAACCTATCTCAATCAAATAAATATTTATCTACATAATACTATTAATTCATTTATTTTTATGCGCACGTATTTTTTTATATATTATAAGAATAACCTCCCAAAAATTAACTATTCAAATGACATTAATACCAAAACAATATTAACACTTGAATTACTTTAAAATAAAACTAAATTTCATAAAATCTGTTTTTTTAGGATCAGAAAATTTCAATTACAACATTATGTTTTAATTTTTCCATTTCTTGGGAAAAGTTATTAATTATTATTATTCAAGTGATAATTTAAAATTAAATTTTAATTTTAATTCGCCTACTTCGAAATAGACATAAATGCACACAATTGTGTTTCAGAAGTTCGTTTATTACACATTTAGGGTACATATACAAACTATATAGTGTCAGTGTCAAATATTATACACTATTTAAACACTAAATAAATATTTATGACTATTTTATGGACTTATTTGAAATTAAATATTAATTCAAGTTCAATAGTATTCTGTATTCTCATTTTGACTTTAATACATAACTGTAATAATATGAATTTGATTTTAATATTTCCTAAATTGATATCAATAAATAAAATATCAAAATAAAATTAGAACTTTATTTTGATATATATATATTATATATATATACCTATAATTATTTAAAAAATGAAATTTTCATACCTACAATGAATCATAGGTCAAATTCATAATTGCTGTGCGAATAGTTACCATTAAAAATGAAACATGTTTACTATAAAAACTTAACATTTTTATTAATGTATAATCATAATAGCCTAGTCTTAGTGTAAATATTAATATTGTTATTTATGATCTATAAAATATTAATGTATTAAAAATTTTGCTCAGTATACCTAATATATATATATATATATATATATATACATATATACACTACATACGTATTTTTCAAAAATTATATTTGTACTTGTAACAAATAAATAATTATAACGTAATAAATAATAATAAATGATAATAGAAAAAAAATGGGTGTGGTATGAATTTACAAAATACATTATTAATGAACTCTTGGTTCGAAATTTAGTCATCTTTCAATTTTTAATACTTTCAAAAAAAAATTGTCTCACTTGCAGGAGCCAATTATTTGTGTTACATTATTACCTACCTGTAAAATACCCGGGAACTAATTCGTACACTTTATTTGATCCTGGAATCAATTCCGCACTGCCCCTTATCCCGTGTATACAGTGTACCTATTTATTGTATTTATTTATTATTATTAAGAAACACAAACGTATTTAACTATATTTTGCAAATCATAGTGCAAATACTAAAACAAATAACAAATGTACTGAAGTTATAATGTAGGTATTTTTACCTTATCTAATTACACATAAGAAAGAGAGTTTAAAAAAATACTCATCACCGCATAAATATAATAATAATTTATTTTTTTCACTTATACAATATAAAAAAAAAAAAAATTTATATATATATTTATATTGAACATTCAAATGTAGTTAAGTACAATTTAAGAAATTTTAACTAATTACTGTAACTTTATAATTATTGTAGGTATAATAATACAAATTAAAATACCAAATTTACCAATTCATACATTTATTTAAACTAGTCATTACATACAATTTATTCAAAATGGCATAAGTATATGGGCATACCTATAATAGGAAAATTACCTACATTATACAAATAATTATAATACGCAGATAAATAATTTAAAACGTAAAACGTTTATACTGATTGTCTGATTGTCACAATAAAAATGACTTAGTAGGTACTATCACGTCTTATTAATTACAAGTAAACTTCAAAAACATTTTAATAAACAACAGTTTGATACAATTATTTAAGAAATGAATAAATCACTGTGATTTAAGTGTAATAATGATAAAAAAAGCAGGGTGTTGATATATTTATTTATACTTGGCATAACATATTAAATTACCGTTATTTAAACGGAATAATTATTAATTTATAATAGAACAATAAAATACATATTACAATAGTAACTTCAAATACAAATCTCATATATTATTATAATTATTATACATTTTACTGTAAAATATACTTCAACTTATGAATTTTTTAATTACTACAACTTAAAAATTACGATTAAGAAACAGCAAAGTAATACCAGCTACTTATATTTTTATACACGCAGTTTAAAACTAAATACTCACATTACAATAATCAAAATGGTGTCATCATATCATATAAATATTAAACTTGTAACTTTTAGAAGAACAAATTACAATATTAAAACAATAAATGTAGTAAAATTAGATTAAAACACAAAACTTATAGGAATAGGTACGAGTACCTACTACCTAAACTACAAATGTTTTGATACTGATTGATTTTTTTTTTTTTTTTGTATTAACATAATATATTATATACATATTTTTTTTTTTTTTAATTATTGAATTCAATATTTCATTCTTAAGTTAAGTCATGGTATTTGAGTTGAACAAAACGCTGATATACTCGCATCCTTTTTATTTTTAATTTATCTAACAGTTGGTATAGAAGTTTTCTCTCTTGTCTTAATCGAGGCGAGTTATTCGTTGACATTTCGTATTTATTGTAACGTAATAAATTTTCGACGAGGTCTATTATTTCTCGTATTTCGGTAAACTGTCGAAGACACTCAAAACTTCGAGTTCCCATTTTATTCTTATATTTTTCAAACTATTCGTATACTTAAATTTCTTCTTTATTAAATGTTAATTATCTGAAACGTATTTTTAAAATAATGATTATAATCGTATGAAAAAAAAATTATTTCTTACACTTCAATTCATCTTAAAATAAATTGTTTATTTATCTAAATTCTATATTAAATCATATTATTTAACGCTATTACCGAAATATTTTTGATTACTATTTTTATGAACGGTGACTTGTCTACCTTTTTGTATTATGTTTTCGTTACTTAATACTTACGTTACTACAGATTGTCCTAACCATCATAGTGAAAAATAGAAAAAGTAACTAATTATTTTTTATGTATTGTCTTTCGATAATATCAAATCTTACACATGTACCAATTTCTACAGCATGTTCTTTTGAACCATATCCGTCTATAATTTTATTTTATTTTTAATCAATCTTTATTTTTTAATTTTGTGAGATTCTTGTAATTTTTGTTTTAGATCGTAATATGAACAATCATCGTAATTATACGTATGTGAGGGTTCATGTACCGATTTTATTTTAAAAGTTATTACCAATAATCGGTCGTATACGAGTTCATATAGATGATAATTGGTCGATAATAAAAACAAAATTGTATGACATAATAAAAAAAAAAATAATTCGGCAGTGCCATAATTATTTTTATGAACACAGAAAAATACAAATGAAAAATATAAATGAAAAATTAAAGATTATAATGTAAACAAATTATTAAATCATTATTATTTTGTTCGTTAGAAACCTTTTTCTTCATATTGGTCGAAAGCTTCCTTATGTCTGGTTCACATGATGTCGCTTGCAAGGCAATACACGCTGCCGAATCTTCCTCCGTTAATCTGTTCCTAGCCTTGAAAAGTGTATGATTTAATACCGAAAAGAGACTTTCGCAAGCATAGGTTGAAAAGACAATTGCCAACAATGAAATTGCCGATTTTTTTATGGAATACAAGTTATCCGGAATATTATTTCCATATACGTGTTTTATAATAATAAAGATAAGATGACAATACGTCGTTGTGAAATATATATTATTAATATGTGCAATTTATTGTATTTTAATTAAAAATCTTTAAAAGTATATATGGAAAAATGAAAGTTTTTCGAGTGCCATCAAAAAACTAATGCGTGCCAACCTTGGCACGCGTGCCACATATTTGCCACCCCTGATTTAATAATAACAATTTAAACTCCTCAATTTCAAAAAAAATGTATAATCACTCATAATATAATATTAAAAATAAAACTTGGGCTTTAAAAAAACAAATGAAAATTTAAAAAATTTAAAAATCTTTAAGTTTGTGGAAGAAAAAAAATGTAAAAAATAAGATCGTTATATTACAAGTATTTTAATCGGTTCATGAAAAAAGACTGAAATGTATGAATTTTTTCCCAAAGTTAAATTACCTCTGTAATCAAAAAGACTACATTGAAAATTAGATTATAATATACAATAATACAAATTTAATATACAAATAATACAATTTTCTTTATTAACCACTGGTGAAAATCATATTTAGCATTTTAAAAATGTATTGAAGAAATAAAATCATGTATTCATGTGCTAATATAAAAAAACCAATTAAATATGTAAAATACTTTGTATTCAAACATAAAATGTGAAAGTAATAATAATTAATTTTGATTATTTATTCTTATTAGATTATTTTATTAAATGTTTTTTACAATAAAATGTTCACTTCATTATATCGATTCATTTGAGTTCTTATACCACTGTTTTTTAAAAATATAATAATTATTTGATGAATTATTCACGATACCTAGCAATTTTATTCTCAAATCAAGTTAAATGGATATTATAGCCTATTTATGTTTGTAATATATGCCCAGTATAATATTATTGGTTTTTGAAAAACATTTAGTTAAATATACTATATATATTTTGTTTTTTATGATTTGAAATGAAATGAGACCAAATAATTCAAACTACAATTTCAAAATTTTGTCCGTATATTAGTAAGTTACGTTTAGCTTGAATGATGATTAAAATATTGACAACGAAATCAAACCCTTCTCACACATTAGTCAATAACTTAAATAAAATAACAGTCAAAGTAATGAGACTTCTGCAGAATATTCTATCAGACTAAGGAGGTATTTATAAACGAATTAAAATATTTTAATATCCGACCAATTCGATATTAATCGATGGTTTTCTAATGACTATTTGAATACTTTTAAAGAATGAGCCTGACATGTGAAGACCTAAAACATAAATGTTTCTACAACTATTAAACACAGCCGCACAGAGAAAAAAAATACGAATATATAAAATGCATTTTATCAAAGTGATCCAATATAATGTATTAGCAGTGGCAAGGAAGACTGAGCAGCCATACCAGACGCGTACATAAAATGTTTTTTTTAGGTGGGTTAAGGTTGTAAAGAAAATACATCTTGCAATCATATGTTTTCCTTTTTATAATTGTGTACATATGTCACTTAATGCAGTTCGTTCTCCGTGAACTCGATCGTACCAAAAAACTTTTACGAGCAATGTATAAAATATGTCGTACACGACCGGTCAATTGATTCTGAGCGTGCTCGGTTTTTTTAAAATTATACAAATTAAATATCCTGACTGACTAACATGTACAAATTGCCCTCAACATGAATGCATGGTTACAATAAACAAAATAAAAAGAAATACTTAAAATTAAAGTATTCAATTAACTCCGTGAAATTGTACCCACTTGTACAATTCGATTTTTACAAAACGTGTTAATTTGTAATTAATTAGAACTAATAACTTTTTGTGCTTTTCATTATATAATATTCACGTAATATTTTTCAGCATTTTACCATCGTCCAAGATTTTCTATAACGAAACTATACCCAAAAAAGTTCATAAATATCACAAGATAATTTCTAACAATCATAATAATAGGCAATGAAGATAAATAACTGTAATTCATAACTCTCTCATATAGTGGCGAAGTCTATTTTTCATTACCGATACAAAATCATAACTTTTTTCATTTATTATTTATCATCATTTTGTTCTCGACTGTTTTGGCCGTACGTCCAATTATCATTGGAAACACTTTATTCTTATTACAGCTTTTCACAATTTATACGCTGAAGGCAACCGGTAAAATATTATAAATGTCGAAAACAGTTACGGAGAAGAACAACTGGTTCACTACACAGTCACCGTAAATTTCACATTTTCTTTAGTTTCGTGTGTCTAATAAACGTTAAGCATTCGATAAAATAAACCAGAAAAATGTACGATGACTGTGTAGACCAGGCACGCCCTACTTAAATCGACATGTGTTCCATCTTAGAGATTTTCTAGGTTATTTCGATCGACCGACAAGAAATAAAAAGGTTGGGTTTTCAATAAATTATAATGTATATGTCATTTATATACGTGTAACTCTTAATGACTCGAACGCATGATACGATCGGTCTGTTGGCCACCCCTTGTTTGGTCATAATGATTATTGTTCAGTTATTCGTTATCTTTATGCATTTTGTCCGGTGACCTACGATAATGTCCTTATTCCCGGAATGGTCGTTTATCGTAAAAACATCAAGAATATGGTTAACATTTCTGTCACAGTGCTGGTGAAATATCGAAGAGCTGATTATTATTTTATTTTATACTTATGTGGATTATAAGAATTTAAAACTCTGTAGTCACGGTTTTCACGTTTTAATGCTCGCAAGTAGTAGAGTCGAGTATTATCGGTCTCTTATTGTTATTTACATTTGAAAAGACGGTTTTCTACAGTGTTCCATTGTAAAACTCATCGACGAACCGATGTCATTGTAAACCAGTTTCACGCAACATGTGTTTGGTCATCTACCCACCCGCATTTGTGATTTTGAGAGGGTCGAGTCGACACATGTGCAACCGATCGCCACATTTTTGTGCATTATTCGTACCGACGGCGCGGCGTGTTAAAACGAAAAAAAAACAGATTCAATAAATATTTCAAATTAATTAAGGTCCGCTCAAACCGAAGCATTAGAGGCAGTAAAATTTAATGTCCATAAGTTTTAATACGAGTGCACCCACTATCGCGAAATTAATACCGTGGCCAGTGGCGTTTCCTGGTTTGGAAAATCGGGCGTTAAAATTTTGATTAAACCATTTTTTTTTATTGTATTTTACGTAAATTCATATTTTAACAACACAATAAAATACCATGTCAACTGTCAACTACAGAGATAGTAGGTTCGTATAATCGAAATCGAATTACCAATAGTCGTTAAAAACAAAAATAACGCCTTGCAGTGCTATGTCTACCTATGTATTGCACCGCGCGTTCCACGCGACTCGTGACTTATCACAATGTAGCTGATTCCCCAAATACACCAAAGCGTTGGAAAATATTTTAACGACTTAGAATTACTATTGATATTTCTATATGTAATTAAATGTAACATACGTCATAGTTATCATTTAAAATGTAATGTACCATTGTAAGTCCATGATTATAATATATTTCTTTATGATTGGGCGTTAGTGCACAATTTGCACACCCGGAGTAAACGCCACTGGTGTACGTCGTACTAAAAAATAAATAATCGATTTATGAGTAATGCATCGATTTGTACGGAGACGAGTAAAATGCGATTAATATGATGTCATTAAACGAGCATAACTATACTACACGAGTTTCACATGATAAAACAACCGTAACACTCGATTAGAAAAATGTACGGGTTCTTGAACAATCGATTTCGACGACACATACGTTGCGTTAGGTAGGTACCTACATTTCAGTCTTGTCTTTCAGATGTGAAATGCATTTCGTAAATTAAAATGTATTCCTAAATAAAATGTAATAAATGCGTTATCATACGAATAATAAAACATACGTTTAAAATAAAATAATAAATTTGGTTATGGTTATTTTACAACGTAAAACCGTGTCATTATAAATGAATATTTTATTAAAAAAAAAAAAGGTAAATAAATAGTACCATATTTTTTTTCTTGCTGAGTTCCTACTCGTACAAATTGTAATAACACACAATTTCGTTTGATTCTGGTGGTCGTTGAGCATCGAAAATGCGCGACAAGTGTCTGCCACCCGTAGACCAAACGCTGTCTGTACACTCGACCGTAACTAAAGGACTATATACAAGTGTTACACAAGTACAATATTAGCACACCTGATTTTCGAGTACTATTGTAATACAGAGGGTGTCTTCTTCTACTCGCCCCTCATTCACCGTCACTACAAAGAAGGTCGTACGACGATGGGGGGTCGGTTACTACATTTTCATATGTTTCTATGTTGTGTATATATATATATATATATATATATATATATATATACATACATATCATTAATATATATAAACATATTCCATGAAATCAATGATACCTAGACTATTTTGTGAGACTCTCGAGTGCGTCCTAAAATTACTTTTTTTCCAATGTGCAGGGCGCGTCCATAATAATAAAGTATCACCCGCACGTTGAAAAAATAAAAAATAAAACGTAATTAATTCTTATCCGTACCCCGAGTGCGACCCTACAAGAAAAAAATTTTTTTTACCCGTAACCCGAGTATTTTGTCCTGCGAAAAAAAATATGTTACTTAATAATTTTACTGCACAATAAATCTACATCCTAGTTTATTGAGTATTACCCAAGATGCACCTCAAAAAAGTGAAATATTTTTGTTTTCAAATTTTCTTCTTTTATAGGTATTTATTTGTGAAACATTTAACGGCGAAGAGCTCGCGAAAAATCTTACCACGGTACCTGACTCGGCTCTTAACCGCCCTACATATAGGGTTGATATTGATATATCCGAATGAGATTTTAAAGTATTTATCAATAAAAATTATATGATACGCATACGTATGATGTGACTGGAAAACATAGTATCTAAAAATACAAATACTTGTCTTCCGTACAAAATATGTAGGTATCAACATCTTATTTTTCCTTCGAATGTTGACCGATTCACCGAAAAATAATATTTTATCATTTCGATGACCACGTCGTGAGTAAAGCAGGCGTTGAGCGCGAGTAACAGTGATTTCATATTATTCCTCGTGATCAGATGAGGGTGCATATTAATCGCTTCATTAACGTTAATGGATGTACGACCGGTCCACATATGTAAAAAAGGAAAAAAATCTGTTTCAGACGGGTAGTTTACCGCCTTCTATCACAACCCAACAATATTACGCATCGTATACACATACAATAATTTATTACTTTGATTCTACAATACAATTTAATCTATACAAGTTGAATCCTAAATAATAAATTATTGTAATATATTGCCCTTTGTTTTTTTTATTTTATGAAGAATAATTTAAAGAATACGAGCATTTTTTTATAGTGATATGAAATAAAAACTTGTAACGTATTTATCACCGTAAACAATAATTATTAAATTTTTGTTTAAAAAATTAATAAAAAAAAAAAAATCCAGTAAAAAATAAAGCGATCGTCCTCAAAAAGCAGCTATTATAGTGACATGAAACACGATCAAATAATTCAAACTATAATTTTCAATTATTGTCCAGATATTACCTTTGGTCTAGACTCCACAGAATGATGATTAAAATGTTGACGATGAAATAACGTTCATACTCTTTGTATAAAGTTGTGTGTACAAGTCTATATACTATAACCTAAATTAAATATCAAAGAAATGAAATAGACTTCAATAGGATATTCTATTAAATTAATGATATACTTATAAACAAATCAAATTATTTTAATATACATCCGATTTCGAGTGGATCAGTGGTTTTCGATTGACTCGTTTAAAACTTAAAAAAAAAAAAACTGAAGTCTAAGAACATTAAATACCTACACATATTTGCACTGCTATCACTGAATCGCACACAGCCGCACAGAGAAAGGACTATAACAGTTTAAAATACATTTCGTCATTTCAAACCAATATTCGATACACATATGCTTAAACCGTTTGTAAATGATTATTGATTTTAATGGTTTTATTTCTTAACATATTTGAAACAAGCAGAACTAACACTTTCCACGTAATATTGATTACGTCTGCAAAAAAACAATTTTACGTTTTTATTTTTTTTATTTTTTTATATAATTTTTCACGATGTACATAATATGTCACCTCATAAACATAACCCCTTCATAAAGAAAAATCGACCCACTAATTTTATTTAAAAATAATTTTTGTCACCAAACAATGTCGCCGTCTAATAAATAAAAATACATATTGACTAACTTATTAATCTTTATATTTTTAACGAGTTTTATTATTAAATTTACTATTGAATATTTAAAGTTACAATAATTAATAATAATTAACATGTTTAATTTTTTTGTAAACTTCTAAACTAAAAAAAAAAAATGAATAAAGACTTCTAATTTAATACCTATTTATTATTTAGTAAAGTTATTTTCAAAACGAGCAATTTCCTATTGTTAGTTTCATACTGTACAATCTCCAAACAAAATTGTGTCAGAACGACGAAAAAATCTTGTTTTTTTTAAGCAAAAAACTGGTAAATCATCTTTGTATAACTATATGAAAAGGTTAAAAAAATCCGAATGGAAAAAAAACATTTTTTGAATAAGTTATTAGTTTTTTTGGTTTTCTGAAAATTTAGTGAATATGGAGAATGTATACTTTGAAACTAGAGCCCTCTTTTGATTCCTTTTAATTTTTTTAACACAACCACCTGTAACGTCAAAAGATATAGTTGGTACTTTTTCCTTTTTGGAAAACTCGTTGTATATTTTTAATTGCAACGGGTTCCAAAAATGCACAAATGTTTTGTTTAAACCAATGTCCTGAATACAATTTTCAAATTCTGGAAGACATTTCATTTTATTTAAAGCCATCATTGGGTCATTATGAAGGCTGGTATCTGCCAATGCTCTATGCTTTGCTAATCTTAAAGTACCTACGTTTGGTATTTGTGCGGGAAGTGAATCACCTAAAAGTTTTCATTATTTAACTAATTTTATCGAAAAATGTAAACATATAAAATCAATACGCTTAAATTGTAACAATGGTTATTGAGAAAAAGTTCAATAATATTTAAAATTGCAACCTTATGTTATTCACAAGATGAAAAAATTATCCGCTATGTAAGCAGATAATATTTAACATTATGGTGAAGTGTGAGCCATTAAGTAGAGAAGTCATGGAAAACAATAATGATGAAGTTGGCTTGAAAGATTGTGTAGTAAGTATTGAATAATGAAACATTTTTTTCTTATTTGGTCGGACATTTGCTGAAGCTAATTGTATGTTTTTTAATTATTTAATTTTTAATTTTTTTAAGTTAAAGTAATAAAACGTACATCATACAATTTTAACGAGTTAATTGTATACCCCCTTATATCGTTTTATCAGAAGTTTTTTTTATTTGATATATTAGACCCAACAAAAATTTATTTAAAATTTTTAATAACTGAATCAGTTCAATAATAATTAATTAAAAGTTTATTTTAAAGACAAGTTTTCAAATTAATAGTCTACCTATTTGTCAGAAATAAAAATATAAACTAATTATTATTTTGTCTAAGTTAAATGCAGCATATCATATACTAGAAACCAAAACTATTGTAACTGTAAACTATGCTATTTGAACAATTTATTGATGAAAAAAACAATTTTAACAGTATTTCAAGAAAACATTCAATACATTTTTTATTATACTCATTCAATTATTTTTAATATACTCAAATAATTATTTTTTGAAATCCTTTGAAGTACGTATAAAACAACATTGATTTAGGTATACTTAATTTTAAACAAACTGAACGGATTTTTAACACTATCAGTGCTTCATACGTTTCATGAATTGTAACACTTTTTTTTTTTTGTTTTGAAGTTAGTAATTAAAACTAAGAACAAAAGAGGAAAGTTTGAAGAATTTAAGTTAATTATTATTGATTTATAAAAAATGTATGATTAATTAATTAAATTTCTAATTCAAAACAACGTTGTATACATAATTTACCTTCTTTCGTTATGGAAGATGCTTCATTTCGAATATATATAGATTGATCAATTTTACGTTTAAAAATGTCATTGAGTGCTTTAGTTCATTGTGATCCCATCAATCTTCGTTTACGATAGTGCATAGTACGAAAATGAAACTTACTTTTACCATTAGCCAGCAGAATTTCATTTTGATATTTAATTATTTCATTGTTTATGATTGATGCATCAACTTTCCTTTTCCGTCCCATCTTTAAAATTATACCAATATAAGTTTATTATATATTTAAATAGTAACAGTATATTCTTCATATTTAATTAACTTAAAAACTTACCGTGATTAACAAATTTACTTCTAAGACTAACAGTTCTGATAAAAAAATTAAGATTGGCAAAATACTTCACATAAAATAAATCATATAATACTTGTTCCACAAAATCGAGAAAAACACTGACGCAGAACTACAATTGAATTTTGTAACTATTTGATCAATATTCTCATCTAATATTGTCTATATAATTTTAAAATTTAGAAAATACAGACAAAAGTAATAATATATAAGGCGTAAACTCGTACACACGAGTGAGATAAAGAGAAAATCTTATCAAAATAAAAATAATGCAATAATTTTTTTTTCATTATTTCCAAAAAAAAAAAAAAATCGCGTGCCGTTATCGTTATTTAACGTACACTATACAGTCAAGGTACACATTATTCTTCAATTCGCTATAACTATTAATATCCTTAGATTAAAATTTAAGATATTATAAATCTTGTATCTCCGTACAATGTTCATCAGGTTTTTGTTTTAACTTTGGATTTCTTATCTATGTTTTCAGAATAATTATCATTTTATGCTCATTTATTTGATTATTTGATTGGAGACCAGCGATGTGATATTAATTGTTTATTGAGTAATGATATAAATCATAAAAAGTACAATTAAATAAACAAAAAAATTATATAATAACGAAAGTAATATATAAATCTTTAAATTTATTTTGAAAAGTATCATTTACTTTTATATTACATTTATAATACATTTGGTGTTTAACACAGAATTCGACATAAAATATAAAGATCCTAATTCATTGTTTTATATCGACAAAAAATACGCCCTCTCCTTGAAAAAATCCTTGGATCCGCCCCTGGACGTTGTATTATTCTATTTTTGTATAACTTATTTGGTTCAAAATTAATTAATACCTACCTACTTAATTATAATTTTATGTTGCATGAAGTATACCTACTATAAACTATATGGTATATATAAAAGTATAACATAATAATTGATCATTACATTATAATTAATATCACTTTGACAATTTTTAAATTTTTATTAAGACCAATAAGCCGCCAAAAACAAACGTATTTCTGGTTGTCTAATTTTAATTTTAAAAATTATTTGAAGTCAATTTTTTTTTACGATATCATGTACGAAAAACATTTTCATTTTTTATTCCGTGACTCTGCGAAAATAACTAAAAAGGCAGTATTGAAGGCAGATTAAACTGAAACGTGTTAAAATGCCTCAGGAAAATGTTCATGTTATTTCATTTTTTCTCTATCCATTCTACTTAATCCCATTAATCCCAAAAAGACACTTTTTTCTGAGTGTATTGGGCATCGAAATTGGGCGACGATTGCCTGCCACAAACGCCGTCGGTACACTCGACCGAAACAAAAAATGTTTATACAAGGCTAAAGTGTTTCATACAAGAACGATGCGCGCACCCGATTTTCGAATACTTCTATTATACAGAGGGTTTTAGCGAGTCTTCTTCTACTCGCCCGTCCTTCGTTGTAACTACAAAGAGGGTCACGTCATGAAAAGGAACCGGTTGTTAAATTGTTATATGTATATATATATATATACCAATATACATTCTAAGGATTTATGACGCACTATCCCAATGGACCCGGAGGGAAATAATAATAATAATAATAATAATAATTTTAGTTTATTTACTTCGTACCTATATAAGAATAACTATATAGGATTTTTATTGCTATTTCCAAATACCTAACATTTCAAGCCATTAAGATATTGCAATATTATAAAAATGACGGGAGACGTACCCGTATAATTAAGCTAAAAAAAATTATCAATCAAGATTAAAAATACGTCTTGCGTACGAGTTGTATATAATATGTGTATCGATAATCGACAAATAATTTTTTTTTTTATGTTGGCCGATACATCGAAAAACAATATTATGACGTTTCGATGATCACGTCGCGTCGGTCCGCCCGCATGCAGGTGTTAACCACATGTACCAGTGATTTCGTATTATTTATTTTGGAAAGATAAGGGTGCATATTAATCGCTCGATTATTTACGTAAATTGATATACGACCAGTTCACAAACGATTCAAGTAAAAAAAAACACCTGCTTCACACGGAATGTGTACCGCCTTTATCCACACACCCTTCTTTATTAGCTACGAAAAAATCCATAGCAGAAGAGGAGTGGACCAACATATATTTGTAGATTTCCAAGCGGCACACAACCAGACCGTGTTACCTTGAAACAAATCTTATACATTTGTGTCGATTTCTCATAATACGCAACGTTTTTATTTAATAATTCCAAAAAGCAATAATCGTCATTTTTTGCACGTCTGTTAATGAAAAAAATGTGAATTTTACGCCTCCTATTTGATGAATGTTTATTAAACTTACAATCCTGAACATCAACAAAACGAATCTCGCCCGATTTAATAATTGTATTGCTACACAGTGAATTCGCTACATTAAGGTTGGAGTTCTCATTATAAATTAATATTACTACCATTGACCAATGTTTGTAATTAAATTTTATTCGGTG
>CM050404.1:140889748-140989920 GCA_027580255.1 Therioaphis trifolii
TATAATTTTCAAGTAAATAATTATAAAAAAAACGTTGTTTCATAGGTATATTTAATTATAATTTTATTTAAATTTGTATACTATATACCAGGGGCGGCCAAACGGTCGATCGCGATCGACCGGTCGATCGCGGACAGTTTCAAAGTCGATCATGTTGGAATTTATTTTTAGGGAAACGCGCACAAAAATTAATCGAGGTTGTAGTTAATTAAAAATAGTATATATTATAAGTTAAATAAAAAAAAAAATTAGTACGATAAGTTTTATCTGTATAATTTCACTACAAAATATACAATACAAAAAAAGTTTGGCCACCCCTGCTATATACTATGTATGTACCTATAGTTATTTAAATGAACAAATGAAATAAACCTAAAATGAAATAAATAAATGTAAACCGTACGTCTGTGTATGAACTAAAACTGATACTTTTGATAAGATAAATAAAAACCCGAAAATTATTTCTACTATTAAAATCAGTCTGGCAATGTTAGTCGTAATAATAACCTAACCGGCAATGTTAGTTATAATAATAAAGATAATAACATCATTAGTCGCGATTTGGTCGAAATGACCGCAATACGTATACCATTAAATACTCCGGAACAATATTATCGAGCATCAATTTTAATTCCTTATCTTGACAAATTTATTACAGAGTCAGAACAAAGGTTCAATGTTCATCGATTTTATCAGGTTCCGATTCTCTATTTAGAAAAAATGGTCCCATCGAAGATATTATAATTCTTTCAAATAAATACATTGAAGTTTTACAGAATGATGGAACTCAAAATGAAATTATTGAAGCAGAGTACAAATTATGGCAGAGAAAACTCATGCAAACAACAGAGAAACCAAATAATGCTCTAGAGGCTATGGCTATGTGTAACCTGCAGTCAATTTATCCAAATATATTTAAACTTTTTCAAATCTTAGTCACGCTTCCTGTTTCCTCTGCAACAAATGAAAGAACATTTCCAAACTTAAAAAAAATAAAAACATATCTAAGGAATTCCATGTCAGCAGTAAATTATTATAAACTCAAAAAATATTCTTGTAATTTGCAATTAATAAAATACTTTATTTTTTTTTTTTTTTATAGGGACGATTGAACGGTTTAGCTGTGCTATCAATAAATAAAAACTATTTAATAAAACCAGAAGAAGTTATTGATGAACTGGCGAAAAAAAAAGACGTCTACCTTTTTTATTATAAAAAATATTGAAACTATTAATTGACATTTCACATTTGTATTTATAATAATAATGAAATATCATATAATATAAACAATATCATTATTAAATCATAACTCTTATGTATTTTATTATAATATTATAAGTTTATACTTAATATTTAGACCCCCTCCCTCCCATAAAAAAATTGAAAATAGGTACACCACTGATCGTGTGTAATGTGTTGAAACGTACAATACATTGAAAACAATTTTAGAATTATCATTATTATTAACAGTAGGTAACTTCAATAAATACGATTCATAATTTCTCATGAACGTGCTGTGATTTGGTTTGTAGCTATGGGCAAAAATTAAAAACTGTAAACATGCAAAGCATACGAAGAAAGTAAATAATCTGGGAAATATATATACAGTGCTCTAATTGGAAATATAAAAGAAGGGGTACTAAGAAACTTTAAAAAAAATTAGCGTCCCACTCAATAATTGAAATCAATGCAAATTAAAAATTTAAGAAGGGGTACGCTTAAAAAAATAAAGATAAGAAGGGGAGCTCCATCCACCTGCGTCCCCCCTCAATTCGAGCACTGTGTATATATATATATATATATATATATATATATATATATATATATATATTACGGGCAAAGTGGAAAATTCGGGCAATGTATACAATGCCCGGGCATTGTATACAGTGCCCGGGCATTGTACACATTGTCCGATGCATATTGGGCAATGTGAATTGTAAAGTATTTATACAAATTATACATTTAAAAAATTATGAAGTACATTTATTCTAATAATTACATAATTAATAATCATTAAATGCTACGTCTGCTCTCTGATTAAACACTAACTATTATACATAATTAATTAATTTTTATATTATTATTATTTTTATTTATACTAATTTATTTCAAATAATTTTAGTTACTGGAACAATTAGTTTGTTAATTTCAGATATTTTTATTACATCATACTTCTTTAGGAGTTTATAATCATTCGGCTTCAATTTTTGGGAACTATTCTTTATATATTAATTATATGTTTAATTAATTCGTCGTATTTTAATTTAGTTAAATACACATTATTCAGATTTTTTTCGTTTAACATAATATTCAATTTTGTATTAAAATTTTCCATTTTAAATAAAATGTAGAAAATAAATAAATAAATGTTTAAGCACAATATACACTGAGTGACAGTATACAACTAAAGTAAAACTGTACGTACCAAAATTATATGAGATAATGATATTTATCGGTTTCGTTATCGGGATATATAGTGCATTTAATGATTATTAACTTATTTCACAATTTTTATAAATAAATTGTATATATAAATACTTTACAATTCACATTGCCCAATATGCATCGGACAATGTGTACAATGCCCGAATTTTCCACTCTGCCCGTAACATATATATATATATATATATATATATATATATATATATATATATATATATATATATATATTTATTTTTAATCCTTATATATTTATATAAATGTACAGATTTCATCAACTGTCAATTCCATTTCCATTAAAAAATGTACCTACTTAACTACTAAATATCCACTGAAATATGAGTTTATACTTTTCATTTTTGCCATTCTATTGAATGCTGTATTATTCACTTTGTTGGTAACACTTACAATACACACAATTTATACTACTTAACGATGAATTCAGGTCAGTATTCTATTTAGCTAAAAGAAAATTTTATTAAATTAATTAAAAGTTGTTGTTTGGAAATAATTACAAAATGTGTATTGATGATATAAATACCTTATTACTTTAATCAAATTAATTTTATGGAACACAAATATAATTTTTTCAATGTATGCATTTTAGATTCTAAGTAAAGCGAAGGATCTTATGGTTATACAATGATGTTTATTTATTTATTTTTATTATTTTTTTATTTTTTTTCTGGAGACACTTTTTTCTTAACTTAATGTTGTCCAAAAGTTTCATCCAGCAACTCTTTAGATCGGATATTCGATGTATATAGTACTTCGAGGGTTTATAAAGCAATAGATTTTTTTCAATAGATTTTTCAGGCTAGCAGAAAAACAGCTTAATATGGACCACAAATGGCGAAATTTGTCGTAAACGACACTTTCATTAAATCGACTTTTGTAATTTCGTCATTAATCCAAAAAATATGTTGCTAAAAACTTGAAATTTCCACTATATATTATTGACGTATTACGACATACATGAAAAATATTTTCAACAAAATTTGATACGATTTTTACGCAATTAACTATGTTACGTCAATTTTCAATATTAACAATTTATTTGAAGAAATTGGTCAATCCAAACATAACGAAACTTCGATAGAACACAGATAGAACAGAGAGTTTTGAACCTTTTTTAATAAAAAAAAAACGTCTTTTTTAACAAACATAAAAACTTAAGATATTTTTTTTTAATCTTGGGAAAATCTGACGAAAATTGATTTAGTATATGAATGGTATATTTCAATATTTGATGAAAACTTACATAGGTACACCGATTTTCTACACTGTCCATCACGAGTGCCAATACAAAGTATTAATATACCAGGTATAGGAATCGCTGGCCGGCGCCATCGATATACATATATATATTTTCGTCCCCATGTACGCAAAACACGTCAAGTCCTAAAACACAATTTTTGAAAAAGAAAGAAATTAAAAGCGTATTTTACAAAGTCGATATGTAAATTGTGAAATAGACGTAATGAAAATTCAAAATGTGTTTCACTCACATCTCATACAAACCGAAATGAACTAATAGTTGAAAGCCTATTACAACGTCACACAGTTGAGATTTTCGTCTTACGTCTCATCCGATATTATGAATAATTCCGAAATAGCGATTTTTGGTCTTGGCGTGTTTTGCGTGAACGGAGACGATGTGTAATACGCAGTGTTGTGCTCAGATAAAAAAAAAATAGCTAGATAAAGATAAGATATATGAAATTAAAATTATCTAGATAAAGATAGATAGTACAAAAATTTAATTTATTTAGATATAGATAAATAAAAATTATTTTTATCTAGATAAAAATGAGATAAAATGTTTACATCAATTATAAAATAATGAAAATTAAAATTCTAAACAAAAACTTATGTTTTGTCTTTAAAAAAATTCTGGAGTTTCTAGTTTACATATTTTTAATTAAATTGTAATAGCACCTTGTATAAATATATAATGATACAAATGATATATACCTAACTAATACTACACACATTTATTTTTTCTTAAAGTTGAAATAAAAACGATCTTTTCCGAAGTATTTTTTTCTTATACTAAGAATAAAGTAATTTAATATTCCGTAAATATTAAAATTTAATGACCAATAGTACTTCACCTAGTATCATGTCAAGCTAATGACCAACCTGTTATAATACAATGTTAAATACTTAATGTTTCAGATGAATTCCAAGATTAAAAAAATGTTTATATTTATAGTTTATTTCTCGTATATATAGTCGGGAATTTCATATCCAAATTTATATTTTATTTTATTGCTATTATCATCGTGAACCGATTACATTGAGTGCAGACTACGCTCTTTATTAAATATTTATCTAGATACATTTATATAGATGACTATTATTTTCATCTAGATGAAAATTAAATGAAAATTTTTGTTTTTATCTAGATAAGATAATTATATAAGTTTTTATCTAGATGAAGCATTTAGATAAATTTATCTAGATAAAATTATTTATGTCACAACAGTTTTAAAACGGTGGTTAGATAAATCTATACCTTTTTATCTATTTATCTAGAAAAATATATATATATATAGATAACTATTATTTTCATCTAGATGAAAATTAAATGACAATTTTTGTTTATATCTAGATAAGATAATTATATAAAGTTTTTATCTAGATGAAGCATTTAGATAAATGTATCTAGATAAAATTATCTATGTCACAACACTTTTAAAACGGCGGTTAAATAAATCTATATCTTTTTATCTATTTATCTAGCAAAATATATATATATATATATAAAGATAACTATGATTTTCAACTAGATGAAAATTAGATGAAAATGTTTGTTTTTATCTAGATAAATTTATCTAAATAAAATTATCTATGGCACAACACTGGTAATACGGCGGGTGTCCGGCGGTATCAATATCCGTGATTGCGGTCCGCGGTAAATCGGTGTTTATATTTCGGGTATAAACGCGACGCGCGGCAAAGACGATTATTTGCAATACACCCCGACTCAAATGCGACGCTCGTTGAAAGGTTAGGCACGGGTCGCACGGTGGCTCAGTGGTTTCGCGCCGGTTTCCGGTGCGAAGGGTCTCGAGTTCGAATCCCGTTCGGGGCCGAGCGCGCGTCCTTGCAATGTCATCTTTCTCTCCGAACCTCGTCGACACTCAAATGCACGGTGGGGGAAATCGGAGCCGCGGGTGAGGGTTGGGTGCGGGCGGGTCCACCCCACGCGCCTCATGTGACGCGTGGCGCCGCCACCCAGACGCACACGTTCCCGCTCGCCGTTAGTTAAGTGTAGTTTGTAAGAAAAAGTAGAATTACGTATAGGGACAATTAGTGTGTAGAAGTACGGCGGGCCGCGTGTGTAACGGTGGCTTCATGGTCACGGTCACGGTCACGCCCTTCAATGATCTTGGCCAGACGGGGGCATGACGGGGGCACGACGACCCGCCGACCCGGGGATTGGCTCCTCTCCCATCGAGGAGACGTCGACTGATGCGAGGAGAGAGAGAGGACGTCACAAGACGCACGCAACCGTGCGCATACTTTTTGCATTTTTTTTTTTTTTTTTAATAATTTACAAATGATTATCAAAATAAAAAATAAACAAATTTAAATTTTGTTAATTATTCTCATTTAATAATCATATATAGTAATCGTGACGTCGGGCCAAACTGAGCGTGTATCCCTTGTAAATTGTTTCACTGTTAATGTTCGAACGCGGGCTATATTCGTGGCAACCGGTCCATTGGAGTACGTGACGGGCGTAGAACTTTGAGAAGTTGTTCATACCCCTTCGCTGCTCTATCGTGCGATGATCGAGAAGGTGCGCGTTGTATTCCTTACAAACCAAATGAAAGTTGACTTAACAAAAATTTAACTACGCTGTATATCATAATTCATTATTGAGTTAAAGTCACTAACTTAGAAATTGTTCAAGTGTATAGACATGTTGACGTTTTGATGTTTGTTGAACACATTCATTGATTTTTAATTAAATTATTATAGTTTTCGTAACTCATTTATCGCAACCAGTTGTAATTTTGACTTTGTACCTACAATAACGTCTAACGTTTTGACGATGATTTTTGGAACCTGAATACAAACCCAACATTTAATATTCTATACTACATTTTTGTTTTATTACATATACCCTCTAAAATAGTATATGTTTATATTATACACACAATATACGTATATATATGTAATTATTATTATAATTATTTAAATGTTAAAATGTAGCAATATTTGTCATAAATAATAAAAGGCTTACTCGACACTACCTGAAGACTTCCATCTGAAAAATCGTTTACAGGCTCGTATTTGAAAAAAGTACGTATTTTGCCCCATGAGGTATTCTTCGCTTTCCGGGCAAGTTAATGGGAATGAATATATTGCATATAAAAGAAATTATAGATTATTTATTTAGTGAAACGATTGTGCGCAGAGCTTCAAAATTGAAATATACCGTTTGGATTTTATCAAATAGATATTTAAAGTTGAAAATTGACGTAAAAACAGGCCCGACGAGAGGGAGGGTGAGTCAGGACTGTAGCTCTACGGCCAGGGCCTCAGAGAGGGCTCGGGTCCGACCAAGCAATTACGTCATATATTTCACCTAATTTTACTTAAATAAATATAATAATAAATAAATGTAGTACGTACATCGTTTTCTCACGTGTTCAATTAATCTTATCGTCATATTCCGTTTTTCACGTGTTACTATTAATTTTATTGTTATCTTAAGTGAGTAAAGTTTTTACATTGTAACAACATTATATGACACATTTGTTTGTTAAAACAATTTTAGTGAGTTAAATTCTCCGGTAGAGATGATTCACGAATTTTAAATTAAGTTGTTTCAATTTAAATTGAAAAAATAACAGAGTATAAGAATAACATTGTTCAGTGTTATAAAATGATATATTTAAATTTTGTAGCACAAGGAATTGACGAAGAGGCAAAACGGGGATAGAAGTATTGAATTTTAAAGAAACGATAGATCGTTTCTTTAGGTAAGCGATTACATGGAAAGCTTTAGGTAGGTATATAAATGTACCATGTGTATTCTTACAATTTAAAAAATCGTATGATAATTTAATTAATCGCGTATAAAAAAAAACCCTGTCACGATGATTTTGTCATTTTTTTAGTAATTATAGTTATGCATATGAGTGTGGTCGTATTACAATTTCAGAATTTTTTATCAAATTTCAAAATATTATTAGAGATGAACGTTAAAAAAAAGGTATTTTTAAAGTACTATTTTTAGACCAACAATTGTCTATTTTTTTTTTTAAGTATGTAACAACACGTCATTTAAATATGGTGAAAATTTAAGTTTCTAGCAACATTATTTTTGGTGTTATGACTAAACAACAATTTGATTTAGTGAAAGATAACAGAAATTTTAACGTTTTTACTTCATGTTTCCTCACGCGTAGAAAAATTTTTGAGAGGAAAAAATATGGACCATCTTAATACCATCTACATTAGGGTGACTATATTTTTAAAGTAAAAATAATGGAAAACTTTTACTAATCTCCTGACACGAACACGCACAAACCACCAACAGGCACAAACACACTCACACACTTATAGAAACACAAAAACTTGTTCGCTCGAATAGTTTATTTTTCATTAAAAACATATCAATATAAAATAAATTTAAAAAAAATAGTTACACAAAAAGTATGAGAAAGTTTTAAATATGTATTTATTATTTTATATTTTTACAAAATGATGCATTTAAAACTGATTTTTTTTTTAATTATTAGATTAAATTTTAATTTTCATTAATAGTTCTTAGATAATATTTCACAAAATATATTCTTATTACATTTATCATTACTAAATTAGCCAACGTTATAAAACTTACAGAGCGTACCTTAATACAGTATCTTTTATTATAAGGTACCTAAAGTTTTAGTTGTTGTAGAATAAGGATAATCACGCTCATTAATATAGTAACCTATTTGATAAGTTACTATCTGTATGTAATATGTCATCTGTACATGAATAGTCAAAATT
The DNA here is from genome assembly GCA_027580255.1 of Therioaphis trifolii. Lineage (NCBI taxonomy): Eukaryota > Metazoa > Arthropoda > Insecta > Hemiptera > Aphididae > Therioaphis > Therioaphis trifolii. The sequence goes on from CM050404.1 coordinate 140,898,200, forward strand.
ATTTTGTGTTCAAAAAAAATTCTATAAATATTTTAAATTATAAGTTTGAATCAATGGAAAAATATGTTTGTATAAATTCTTGATATTAAAATAGTATACAAATTTCTGAATAATGAATACCTTGAAATATTTACATAAACGTAATATTAAATTAATAAAAATAAGTATTTTTGTTTATTTTATAATACGGAATCAGCTATATACAAACTGAAAACCGTTTTGTTAGCAGCGATAGCATTTGTCGATAATAGCAACTACACTACTACCAAGAAGAAAATATTTCAATTATCATATTATTAGTATTCTCATTCAATAAACATTGAAATTTCTCCTTACAAAAATGTGTTGAATAAATGGCACGATCACCTACCACTGGGTAGCATTTAATAATCACTGGAGTACTGATGCTATGTACTTTGTACATACAAATATGCACTTTACCTCCATCAGAAATTAAATTATATTGTTATTTGTTTCTTCTGAACAATTCCAAAAAATTTAGACAGACTGTTCTTGTAGCACTCTAATTAACTCTACAAAAATAACATATTTTAGTTCTGTGCACTTTAAAAAAAATAGGCATCAATACCATAGTAAAATTAAAATATTTTTTAATAATATGACTTAGCATTTATGAAAAAGAACAAAGTTTAATACATGTGTAAAGATAGTTATTTACAAAACATCGTACATAGTCCATAATTGCTAATATGTTGAGTGTGCCTCATTGCCATGAGATCATGAATAAATGCTGATCAGGGGTTTTCGGTGTGTATATATTACACTGGAGAAGTAACAGTTAAGCAGAGGAGAGTGACAGTGAGAGAGGAAGACGAGCCATAGACGGGAGCCGATACTTACAACAATAGAGTGAAAGATATTTATATTGGTTAAATAAATTAGAGACAAAATGATTAGGAAATGTAACAGTTTATTTTCATATCAAAAAATCATAAATGGAATAGTAAAAAAAAAAATTGTATTCTTAATATCAATTTTAGTACAGTATAAAATATCGTCAATTATAAATTATATGAAACTTTATAAATAAAAATATGCTTTCACACACATATCAGCTTTTTACTTAATACAAACATTATGATTTATGACCTATTTCAGTTCTATGTACATCTCAAAAAAATTTCCTATCATTGATTTAATACATTTAAAGACATTTGTAAATTACTGTAACTTAACAGTGAGAACAAAAAAAAAATCAAGTTAGTACCTAAGCACGTATCAATAAATTTAATTACACAGGTTATACGAGTATAGTACAAATATCAAAATGATATAATCATATCAACAAATAACAGGAGTAGTGACCATATAAAAATAGTAAAAATAGTAATATTACAAAGTTACACTTATACATTATCAGTGTAAAAACTTCCTGAATACTTTCTATCAAAATAATTTATTTTAATTCTATTTATATTTAAAAAAAATATTTTAATAAAAATGTCACACGATTATTTAGGAAATTTGTGAATTAATTCAGAGAAAGCGAGTTAGTTGTATTGAATGAATGTATTTACTCAGATCATAAAATTTAATTATAAAAATTGAACATTCATATGAATATGTGATTGAAAAAATTACCTTTTTAAACAATACAAATTTTTAAATCGCAGTAAATATAAATATCATTATACAAATTATTGTTAAATTTACATTATACCTACTACAAAAATAATTCATTTTCAATCCATGTATATTGAAAAAATAATCTCATTTTAATCAATGATTTATTACAATTTATAATGTTCGTTAATTACTTAAACTACTTTAACTTAAAATTAATTTTTATTTACACGGGTCATATCACAAAATTATCAAAATAGTTGAATCAAATAAACTGAATTTAAAATTCAAATGAACAAATTAAACTTTTAAAACAATAAAATATGGATAGTAGTTCTACACAATTTGAATTGTTTTACTCATGTATTATAAATTGCAGTGTGAGTCAGATATATTTGGAAAATTCAATAACTTTTTGCTATTTATTATTTTTAATTTATGTTATGTACCTGATTACATAAGTAAATGTAAAATTGTCATTTGATTCAAGGATTTTAGAAGCTGACATTTGAATATTCAATATTTTTATTTATTTAAAACGGGACGAACCCAAGTTAAAAGAGGTACATCAGTTAGTAGAATATTTACAACAAAATCTTTAATTAAGTACTTAAATACTAATTAAATGGCTTTAACAGAAACTTGGCTTATGGCATAATGAAAGAAAAAAAATATGAAAGAATAAAAATATTAAATAAGATTTCAACTAGATACCTTAAAATGTACAAAATACTTTTAATAATTTTACAAATATTTAAACATAAGTCATAAAATGTTTTTTATTATTTTATTTTTTTTTTATTTTTTTTATTTTTTTATTTTTTTAATTATTTTTTTTTTAATTCATTGTAAAAGGTGACTAGACTGCGAGTCTTCCTTCATATCATTCAAAGTCATTTTATATTATTTATATCATATTTACTTATTTTATATAATGTACAGATCGTAAATTTTCAATAAACGCCACAATTTAAAAAAAAAAAAAATAAATAAATATTTAAACATTACAAATTGATTATTAGTTTTTTTCTTAAACATGATTATTCAATAATACACGATTCAAAAGACATTTAAATCTACGTGTCAAATTAAAATGTTAGGTATCTTTCAATTGATTGATTTAAGTAAAACAAATGAAGAATTAAAGTCAAAACTTTGACTGTATGTTTTGTTAACTTTTACTCTGTATGTTCGACTGATGTGTTTTAACACTACTAATTTGGTCTGTATCATGAAGTACATAAACAATACTGTTGGTACATTTTTTATTCTTCAAATAGATTATAAATTATAATAATATTGGTAGGTACCAAACATTTTAAAGATATCAGATTTCTAAATGCAAAATAAGGACTGACTACATTATGGAGTAGGTATTGTATAAAAATTAATGGGATATCGGTGGTAGCTACCGATTTATCTCCAATCATTGTCTAAAATATGTAACATTACATTTTTTTCAAGCACATTAAGTATGATTTTTAATTTCTAATTATTTTAATCGGAAATAACGATTTTGAACTCATTAGAGCGTTATGGATGAAACCATTCAAAAACGCTAGAAAACGCTTGTAAATAGGTACCTAGCTAAATTGAATATAATATTAAGAAATCGATGTGGTTTTAAACAATATAATATCATTAGACCGAAATAACGAAATAAAAACGTTAAGATGAGACAATTATTTACATTTGGCACTGCACGACATTAAAAACTAAAATTTACAATACAATAATGAATAATATAAAACCACCGTGTTGCGGCGTTGTATAATGTACAAAAAAGTCAGCAGCGTTTTTTCGATAATAGGTACTCGAGTCGGTTCCGGGGGCTATATTAAACCTTTTCCCGTTTCAATAAATATAACTTATAAGCGAATAAATTCAATCTGACGTCGTGGATAGGAACTACTAACGTGACTGGTCGGTTATAGTCGGCGAAACACGACACGTAATAAATATAAGGACCATCTAACCGTACTCCGCGCGCGGTGTCTCCCCGGTGTAACGCCTGGATCCGCCGAGTCGTGTACTCGATTCGTCGGGATCGGTGTAACAGGCGATTTTTACCCCCTGGATATTTTTACCTCCCCAGGTAAAAATATCCTAGGATATTATTACCCCCCCCCTGGTATAAATATTCCACCGGGGGGTAAAAATATCCTAGGATATTATTACCCCCCCCCTGGTATAAATATTCCATCGGGGGGTAAAAATATCCTAGGATATTATTACACCCCCCCCGGTATAAATATTTCACCGGGGGGTAAAAATATACTAGGATATTATTAGGAAAAATCCTATGACACCGGGTTCGCGTAGTTTTCGAAATTCGGGACCCGACTCGAGTTCTTATCCGACATGCCTTCCTTCTCGAGGTCGTGCGGGGTGTTGGTTTTGCGGCGGCGGCGGCTGCTGATTCCGCTGTAAAATCCATTGTACGACGTCGCTGACGTGGCGGGCCCGCGGCCAGTCCGGATCGACGGCGGCGAGGTAGTGCGTCGCGGCGTCCAGACACAAGTCCTGCAGCGGACGCACGCGGACCGTCGCACGGAACAAGGCGTGCGCCTGAAATACCGGCTCCAGCACGTTGTCGCGTCTCGCGGAGATGTCCGAGCGGATCACGTACAGCCAGCCGGACGGCGCGATGGCCGCGGTCATTTGACCTAAACGCGCCCGGCCGAACACGTTGCCCTGCGGCTGGCACCACCGCATCTCGGCCAGGTCCAGGCGCCACACGTTCCACAAAGGATTCTGGCCGGCGGTCCCGACGACCAGGTACACGTATCGCGGCTCTACGGGACACTGCGCCAGCGCGGAGAATCTGCAATGGTAGAGGTGCGAGTTCGGGAATCGCGATCCGTCGGCCGACAGCGGGATCTCCTTGCCACTAGTGTCCACACTCCGCAGGTCGAACCCGATCAATGTCTACGATAACACAAAACAACACGCGACTGTCAAGGTCGATCGAACGCACGCGCTATAATACAGCGTTTCCCAAACCCATGGGTCGCGACCCATCATTGGGTCGCGAAATTTTTTTGATGGGTCGCGACTCGCGGTTACGATTACAGTTATTTTAGTCTTAAATCGATAAATAATATAAATAACTAGTATTGTAGAACAAATGACGCAAAGTTATTACCAGGGTCCGGATTTTATAGCATTTTCTAATTTTTATAGAATACAGATAAAAATAGCAGGATGGGCTATACATTTGTTTTATACACCAGGGACTCTAAATAAGAAATTTTATTTTGCTATTTTTTGCATATTTGATGCATTTCAGATTTTTAGTGCTATTTTTAAAGTGTTGGTACTATTTTTCTTATATAATGCTTTATTTAATAGTTACCTATCACAAATATCGTTTATATCGAAAAAAAAATTATTATTTATTTATGTGAATTCGTAAGAAAAATTACCAAATTTTTGTTTCGTAATCAATTTATAAATAATACTGTAGTTGTAGTTAAGGTAGGTATACAATATTAAACATGTAAGTCTATTTTTAAGAAGCTCGGAAATATCGAATTGTATACATTTTATGCCTTCTAATCTGTTTTATTCATATAAATATATATATATATATATATATTTATATTTCATTATTGTTTAGATTTTACAATTTTCTTTAAATAATACTTATTAATTTAAAAGATAAAAATTTAAATCACCAGTAAATGATGATAATTTAAAAAAATGTTGTTTTTTTTTGCTATTTTTGATGTTTTTAGGGCATATTATATCGCATATTTTAAGGATTTTTCGGTCATATTATAGCGCATATTTTAGTACTTTTTGGTGGTATAAAATCCGAACCCTGGTTATTACGATTGTGGAATTTTTATTAATTTTTATCTTATCAGTAAAGGTGCTAATGACTAGTGACTAGTCGATGCGATCAATCTCGGTCGTTTGTCCATAATCCATAATATGCAGTTGAGCAACGAGCGGTATATCGAGACTACTGAAATTGTACCCCAGTGGAAAATTTTATGCAACAGTGTCCAAAATCAAAATGCACACTAAATTTTCTATTATACTAATTTCTTGTATTTTTTTTATAATTTGTTTTATTTATTTATTAATTAATTTATTATTATTCAGTATATTGTATTCGTATTGTATTTTATAAAAAACTCAATGATAAAATGGATTATAGTAAAAATCATATTTTTTTACGGCATACTTTTTTTAGGGGGGGGGGCCGCGTACCTAATAAAGATTAAATTTATGGGTCGCCATTGCAAATAGGTTGGGAAACTGCGCTATATACAGGTGATGTGTGTATGTTTATATAGGGTGCATCACGAAAATCTGCCGTGTGGAAATCGTTTAATGCGTATATTTTACAGATTCGTATGATTACAGATAAACTATTCGTGTATACTATAGACTCTAGAAAATCAAATATCGTTTAAAATTTGTTTTTGCTAGGAAAATCTATAATTTACAGAATTAGAAATAAACGAGTTTGTTATAGAATAGTTTATTCGTTTAACACGGAAATCGGAAACATCATATTTATCATAGGCACAGTTACAACTACGTATATTCATTACTGACAGTGAAGGTCGTCCTTTTCAAAAATAGCCATCATAGCTGTTGTAACTAAAACATTTTGTAAAATAGAAGTTCGTTATAAGAAAGTTTTACAGTACGGTATACGTCGTTTTTTATTTATTACCCTATTTACCTAATTTCCAAATTTTCGTAATTTTCACAATCATCAAATTTACACATCACTTTTATAGCGTAAACATTTGTTGGTTACACATTAAATATATCGAGTATATCGAGTTAACCGTACAGAATGTTTTATTCTGGACGTCCTTCAGACATGAGATAATAGGTGTATATAGGCGATGTAGCATCGAATATATTAGTAGATAGAGTTCAAGTTTCGTAAATATATATTTATACGTGATTCTCTTACTCCATAGCAAACCACAAATTTTTTTTTTAAATATTTAACCCATCACCCTATTTTCATATTTGAGTAATCGAGTATTTAAATTCACCCCCGGAGATTCTACGTTCATCGAAAACTACGAGCTGTAAGAAGTAAGCGAATTTAAAATTATCTTTCATTAAAACAAGAAGTTAATTAAAAACACTTCTTCTCCTCTCTATCACAAAGAATTCTCCAAATTGGAGTATATCTACTCTCTTTTTATCTTTTATTATTTTATCTTACTTAAAATAAACAAAACTCAAAATTACACACCATCTCGAGTTAAATTGCATATTCTACACAGTCCGGCCATGCACGATATATTATATGAATGGAAATCCCGAAATAACAAAATATTTAATAATTTGTAATCATCTAAACTTACCGAGAAGTCGACACCATTATCCCTTTGATTGAACGGAAATACATATAACACGGAGTGGTATATGAACATATTTTCCGTCCGCAAATAATTCTCTAATACATAAATGTCTGGTAAAGCGCATAAAAAGACATTATCGTACACCACCGTCCAGTTACTGACCATGTCTAATCGATGTACCAAAATGTTATAAGATTGATTACTCGTGTTCTCTATTACTGTGACGGCGTATAAATAATTTGTACCGTCAAAAATGGTACGATGAATTTTTGGTTGGACCGACAATTCCAGGGTACCGATCAAGTGTAAACATATTGTTCCTTCAGTGACGTCGCCTGAATGTCGTGTAAACGAGACAAAAAACGAGAAATAAGTGTTAAAATGTAATAATAACAAATTAAATTATTATGAAATAGAAAAAAAAAGCTGATAAGTGAGATGATGGTGGTACAAGTTCGTCCTTCGTCCCTTCGGTCCTCGGACAAGATATTGGTGATGAATGTATTAAGTTTTAAAGAAATGATGACTCATTTCTTTAGTATAAAACGATTCTGAGCAAAGTTTCAGTGTAATATAATATATTATTATTTAAATACTGTTTACGTATTTTACGGTTATTTGTATAATTTTTGGTGAGTTTTTTTGTAATTAAACCCTCATAATATATTCAATTAGATATAACTCATTTAAACTTCAATTGCTTTAACAATTATAACTCATTAGAAATAAACTTAAAAGAAATCAGACAATATCGAAAAAAATCGTATAATAATTTATTAAAGTGTGTATAAAAAAAAATCATGAAAAACGATTTTTGTACTTTTGTTAGGATAATTAGGTAGGTATATGAGTAAGGTCATATTAAATTTTCAGAACTTTTAGTCAAATATTTAAAATTATATTACATAAAAACTTTCAAACAATTTGGTAAATTAAAAGTTCTATATTTAAGTCAAAAGTGCTATAATTGTTCTGAAAATGTTGTCCAATATAAAAAAGTATGTATTTGATATTGGATAAAATTTTCAAGTTTCTAGCTTCAATACTTTTCGATTTATGACTAAATACCTAAAATCTGAACAGTGAAAATCTCGTTTACGGCGAATTTTTACCGATTTTACCGTTTTTACTCAGTTTTTCGATCGTTATTCTTGATTACTGGAAAAACTATGGAGATTTTGGAAAAATGACCTCTCTAAAGTACCATCTCAGTTCAATTTCAAATCTAAAAAGTTGCTGGACGAAACTTGGACAATGATTTCTATACGAAAAAGTGTTTACAGAAAAAAAAAATAAAATAAAATAAACATCATTGTAGAATCATAAGATCCTTCGCTTCACTCAGAATCTAAAAAAAATAAACATCATTGTAAAACCATAAGATCCTTCGCTTCACTCAGAATCTAAAATACATCGATAGTTTTGACCTGTAATCTTCGATTATAAACGACAAATCGAGATGTAAATCATTTATTGTCAAATCTATTATTAATATTATACATAAGTGTAGTGAAACTATTATAATAAAAATTACCTTTATATGTTTGGTAGTTAGCAGTTTCTTCCCTGGTATCATTTCTCAATCGCCCGTGTATTACTATATACCTTCCCATCATCAAAATGGACACCATATATAATTTGTTATAAAGATCTGGGTAGACTAATCTTTGCCATTTGCTATCAGCAAAATTGTAAACATACAAACCACTGAAGTTTAAAACCTGTAATGTCGATATAAGTATATAAAACAGTATAATTATAAGAAACATCGGATAAAATGTCTTAGTTAAATTTTAGAATTGTTATTTAGAATGAGAAAATCTCTCTATTTAGATTCTGAATGGAACGAATTATTAATTGATTTTACAGTGTATTTATTTATATATTTTATGCATGTACTTAAAATCACTTTTTTCAGTAGATAGATACAAATAACAAACTATCAAAATATTGAGTGAAAATTCAACTAGATTTTGTTGGCGAAATTTTTATATAATCCAAAAATAATTCTACTATAGTAACATTTAACAATACTCTATTGGCTATTACAGGGTCATTAACGTTTTTATATATTTTTTCCTTTTTTTTTTCACTAAATATTGAAAATATTGGAAACATAATTTTTTCTAAAATGTTTACCAATACAATTTTTGATTAGTAATATAAAACCAGCAAATTTGATGTCATCTAACATAATTTGATTGACAAAAAAACTGTATTCAAACATTTTCAACTCGAATTAAAACACATTTTTTTTTTTTTTTTTTTTGTAAAAAAGATTCAAAACTCTTTGTTCTATTTGCATTCAAAGTTTCATAATGTTTGGAAATTTTCAAATAAATTGTTAAAGTGAAAGATTGACGTAAAAATCGTATAATTATTTATTTAAACGCTTACAAAAAAAAAAAAAAAAAATCCTGAGTAACGATTATTAAAATTGTTTCATTATTGTTAGAACAGTGGATGAGTAAAATCGTATTACATTTTCAGGAGTGTTCGTCTAATATTTGAAACACAATTAGAAATTTTTTTTTTAAAAACGTGGTATCCCCTAAGTTCTATAATTTACTCAATAATTCTCAAAATATTTTAAAATATATAGAAATACGTCAATACCCACATAGCATTTTTTAATGTTAAACCTTTTATAAACGTTGAAACTAAATCAACTTTCCAATACTTAAAAGTTAAGGTTAAAAACTCATTTATTTAGTGTTCAGTTATAAATATGTAATCAATATCAAATAATCAATGTTATATTTGTGTTTAATTTTGTTATAATTTTTAATTTTAAAAAGCATACATTCAGTGAACGCTCAATAAGTATTTAATAGCCATCATTTAAATAGAACATTATACTGTGCGTTAATTAAACATTCAATAAACGATTATAATTAGACACCGGCCTAATACAAATGGTATGCATATTAATATTAGGCTTAAATTGTATATCTACGTCTGGAAATGAATATTAAATGTTTATACCTAATACAAATATATTTTTACTTAACCAATTTTGAGTTTTATATTATAATAGGTTTAATATAAAGAATAATATACAAATAATACCTAATATTATTCGTACGCACGACGCACCATAGCTATGAATAAGCGTTCAAATTAAACTATATATAGGTACCTACATCAAAATGCCGTGTATACGCGGGCTGTGAAACGGGCCATTTACGTAGTTTAAACTTTAAAAATCCGCTGTTTTAACAGTATTCCAATCAGGCTCGGTTTTAGTGCTACAGCGGTGGCTAGTGGGTAAAAATAGATGATGGTAAAAATTTCTAAAATATATATTTAATAGTTAATAACTTAATACTCTTCATGTTATCGTCGATAACAGTCGATTACATATTTATACGATAAAAAATAATGTGTATATACAGAATACGGAATACAGAATAATATTATTCGAACGTTGTTGATAAACTTAAAAATAGTATTGTTTACGACGATCCGTGGTACCGTGAATGTCTAGTACTCGGACCGCCACCCGTCCTCCGACCATCAAGAGGACGCCGCCGCGACCGCTCGTGGTTTGTATACCTACTATTATTAACTATTCAACAAATCTGTGAACCAAAAGGCAAGACAAATACGAAAGTTTTATGTCATGTTACGCATGAAGCATGATTACAATATGACATTTTATTTATTATCCAAAAACAAAAATGAATATTATTGTAACTTACTTTAAAGCTAAATTGTAAAAAAATATATAAAACAATATGACGAATGATAATACGAGAAAATGTAATAAAATTATGAAATAAAAATAGATATATTTCAATTGAAATCTGACAATCATAAATATTATTATAATCTATATATAGGCATCTATAGTTTATGTTTGTATTAAATGAAATACAAATTATTTTGAAGACAGTTTACTATGTATATATAGGTAGTTAATTATAAATTGTTTTAAATATATATTATATATGGTATAACACAAATTAGCCAACAACAAAGTCATAGCATATTAAAAAGTATAGGTACAATTAATAGGTAGGTATATTATAATATAATATAATGTCATTACAAATAATTATAAAAAACGTAATGCGTAATAGTATCCAAAAACTGTATCTAATATAATTACTAAAATAGTAAAATGTAAATTTATTAGTACTAAATTGTAAAATAATAAGTAGTATAAAAGTATAGATTACTATAAATACTATATAATACTGTAAAATACTACCTATTGAATTGTTGAATATAATAATAAAACAATTAAATTATTGTGAATAAAGGTAGGTCGTAGGTATATCTTATAAATTAATGATTTATGCGGTATCATAACCATACATAAATTATTATATTATTGCTTGTATTTAATATTAAAAGATAAATCATATGATAAAAAATGTACATGTATGCGTGTAAAGGAATAGTACCTACGTACTTAGTTCATTATAGTACCTATACTACTTAAACTAACTGCATTAATTACCAGCAGTAAATTGTATATTTTATCTGTTTGATAATAATTATAAAAAAAAATCATTAGGTTTATCAAAATAGGTAGAGGTAAATTATCAAAATGTACCGGTTGCAGTATGAATTATTGGAAAACCTATTTGTTCATCTTGAATCGTCAAGACCATGTATTTACATTCTATTTCGTCAATACTCCAACACTCATGATTTGCGGACAGGTTATCTAATACATAAACACCTATTTTCGAGCTGTCGAGGGGTTTCATATAAAACGGTTTTTTATTTAGAAACGATTTACCCACAATGACTACACCTCCAAACTTGTCATGACAAATGTTTTTAACTTTAACAATTTGTTTAAATTTAGTAATCACATAATTATCTGCAGACAAGGTATTTATTTGAAAAGTTTTTAAAACCATAACATTATACTCTGGGTCAACTAAATCTTCTAACAATGGGCCATTTTTATGAGGTTTTTTCAAAATAGGAACAGATATATTTGTACTGTAGGTAGGTTTTTGAAATTTAAATTTTTCTTCGTACCTTTTTACTGCTTGCTGTAAAGGTTGGGCGGATTTTCTCATGGTTTTTTTTAGTGTCCTCATGTGGTTCTCAAAAGGGAAAGCACTAGCATTGTCTAAAGGTCCAAAATTATTATAATCATCAATAAGATGTTGAAGGGCATGAATGTTGTGTGAAGCATGTTCTGAACCATAAATTAAACAAAATTCATTTATAAAATATTTTAAAAGTTTCTCACAAAAGTTTAGCATTTTAGATAAATTTGGAGACAGTAAAATTGTCATACAAACATGTAAACAAAGAAAATTGAAATAACATTTATCGTTGAGAACATGTTTTAGTACAACAGGCCCAATATAGAGAACAAATTGCCTAAACTCAGTAGCCTTAAAGTTTGATAAATCGTCTAAGCTCCTAGGCTTCCTGGGAAAATCAGAAGTGACACAATGCTTCAAATTAAGAATATAAGAATTTAACTCATTTAGTTTTGTTGAAGAAATTCGAACATTTTTAGGCCCTTTAGTTTTTGAGAACAACCACAGTTTCAACAATTTTTTTGTAACGCCCAAGCAACATAAGTGCATATAGTCTAAACTAAATACGTTAATTATATTAATATTTGGTAAGTTTATTAAAATTGACATTTCGGTGTTAGCTAAGTGATGGTTTTCTTGTATTTTACTTATAAAAGACTCATGAGTTCGTTTTGACTCGTCAACAGCAGGAAAGCAAAGGCGATTGTATTTATAAATACCTTGCGTTTCACACCTGGTACAGGAAAAAAAACCTGCGTGCCCTTTAATCTTTAAAATGAACGATTTAGCAGGCGCATCACAAACAATAGTGTCTAAAACTACCTGCTTGACGATGAGTCCTTTGTCTTTGGTGTTAAAACTTATGCCATTTTTAATTAAATATGATAGCTCTTCATAAAAATCAATTAAAAATGCATTACTATCTTCTGGTTTTTTATTCCCCCAATAGATACCTATAGGAAATACAATTTCGTTGTAGGGTCTAATATAACATAATATAGGCCAGAAACAACTAGCAGAACTTTTAGTCAGGGGTAGGCCATCGATACCAAATACTAGTTTTATAAAATTATCATTCAAATGTTTTTCAATAGGGAAAAGGAGTTTTATACATTGTGCAATGCCAAAATGGTAATACAATCCTGGGTTGACACTTTTCACTTCGATTTTTTTTGATGATGAAGATGTTTTTAAAAGGGTCCTAGAATCTTTTGGAAAGTTTTTGAAACATTGGTGTGTTTTTAAAATACTTAATAAATCATTGACTGTTACATTATTGACATTATGACTAACTGCCCAAATGGATAATTGATCTTCAATTGGCTGTTGTATAATTATATTATCCGTTTCGTCGTCTTCGCTACTTGAAGTATTACAGTAGTTATAATCTTCATCGTCAGATAATGCGGGATTGTCAAAAACATTACCAGTGTCTAAAGAGAACAATTAAATAATTCTAGATTCTTAATTATGACAGTTAACATGTTTATAAATTTAACTTATAAAAATAAATACGAAATCACATTATTTTTTATTTCTGGCTTACTTGACATGTATTTACTGGTTTAAACACTACTTATTATCTAATGAGTCAAGATTAAAATAACGTATTAAATATTTACTATAATTGAGTATAATGTTCTGTCGATCTGCTGGAACAACTTCATAATTTAGGTGATCTCTATAACTAGGACCAGGAATATTTGTCACATTTGAACTTTCTAAATGATTTTGTGTCGGACAATCGATTTCTTCGTCTGATTTGTCAGTATTAATCAATTCTGATAAATTTTGTACTTCAGCTATTTCATCTAACAAACGTCGTTTTTTCGTTCTATCACTCATTTTTATTTTGAATATAAATACGAGGATTAGTGAATAACAATTTATTTTAATTTTTAAGGTATAGTTGACACTCACTACTCACTAGGTACCTATTATAAAATATATGTATACACAGAGATACAGTCTATCTAATCTGATTATGTGCGATGTGTTGCACACTTGCACAAAGATATATTTATTATTTTATTGTTTTGATTATTACGATACCAGTGATTCGTAAATAATATAATATATTTTAAGTTATAATAGCCACCAAATTATTCGTGTCACAGTGATAAAAATCGGTACCGATAAACATCGGCCGCGACCATAGATGTTTATAGTTTTTTATTAATCTTTCATAAACTATAAGTACGGAAAACTCGGCGAGTCGAATTTATTAATTATTCATGCATTTTTTCGTCGACCATCGTGCTGTATGTACCAGGTGATAACCGAATAACGTAAGTACTCATTACTTATTTATAAAAATAATTATTTATAAGAATTAGGAATCATTATAATATAATAATAGTAATAATATAGGTATATTATATAGACACATGTGAGATGTGATTATAATAATTTTGATGCAGTCAATAATCTTATCGTTAATTTATTTGTGGAACGATAACATATATAAAGTATATATATATTATATAATATGGACAATAAATATACGATAATATCTATAATGTAAATAACCGCCGCGCGCCAACCAATGGAAAGAAGCACAACTTTGATATTTTTATAACCTATGGTAGTATGGTCAGCTATAAACAACATTTTAACCTCAAAGTTAGATCGACATTTGACAATTTGACATTTTATTATAGTTCGTGTTCTTACTTTTTTTTCGTGATTGCACAATATTACAATGTGGTCAATTGTGCATTTTACCAAAGACAATTCGGTAGAAACGGTCCCGTCTAAATGGTTCCGCCGAAATAAGTGCGCATGGCCAAATAATAATAGTACACACAATATTGAGACGCAAGCAGATCCCAATACCAACGATTTTAAATGGTACACAGCACGTGTTTTATTATCAAATATCGGTAAGTTTATTGTTTTAATTATTTTATTTCATACAATTGGTCACTAAATCATTACTGAAAATATGTACATTTTATTTAATTTATTTTTATTATATTTTATTGACACATGTGTACCTACAATTCACTAAATTCGCATTCAGTAGAACTAGTTTTATATTGTTAGCTTTTAATATTAGCCTGAATAGACATAATTGAGTAGACCAACCTATATTCAGTGTCGGACTGGCTACAAAAGGCCCCATCAGCAATCTCTTTAAAGGGCCCCCAAAAACCATTTTTTGGTTCAGATTAATGTGTTTAAAAACCTGAACAATATTTAAAATACAAGTTCAATCTGGTATATTTCTAGTACACATCCGTAACTTTCATGACTTCATACAAAATCATTTTTTTAGAATTCTTACAACACTTAGGTATTTGTCGAAGCTATGACTAAAATCAATAAATCTTCAAAAGAAAATGCAGGTTTTAATCAAAATAGTCATTCATTTAAAAAAATTAATTAAATTAATGTTTTAAAACTATAAGAATTTTTTTTTTTAATATTCCTTTACTACTTACTAATCTGTAAGCTGTTGGTATGTTACAAAATTAAGTACATATGTAACAAACATATTAACTAATTATTATCTTTTATTAATTGACTATGGAACAAATAAGATAACCATTACCTTTTAGTTTAATACACATTTCATTTTTTAATATTATTTTTTTTGTAAATTAAGTCAAATTTTAATATTTTACTATACTTAAATCTTTTAATGAAAAAAAAACCATAGTAACATAATTATCACAAAATTTAATAAACACAAACAATTTCAGTTATTATTTATAATTATACTTATCTTAAAACAATAATCTATAGTTAATTCTGTGGAACTTCTAGCAATATTATTGATAACCATGTCCTTATCAACTATAAAATCTCTTTCTACATTGATGAGTAATAAATTTCCATAATATCTTGTGAATTTAGAGATCTTAGTTTAGTTTTAATATTTTTTAATTTGGAGAATGAGCATTCACATGTCACTTGAGTACAATGGCAATGTTAACACAAATTTATAACCATAGAAAATATTATTGAAACTACATGATTGTTGAACCATGTCATATAAAATGTTAAAAGCACATCTTAAACAATTATATTATATTATACGTTTATACTATTATTATAAATTCAATGCTGATCATGCATCACAGCTTGTAGAGGCAAACCAATAACAAATTTATTTATAATACTGTCTAATGGAAAAGCCGAAATTGTACTGGTTTTGTATTTTTTTACTCTTTTACCTATCCCTTGTTAATTGTATTATGTTAATTGTATATTGTTACAATTTGTTCTCTACTTATAGATATTATGTGATATTTACAATTTAAAAAAGTTAAAATATTTCTTGTATATTTTGCGTTTGCATTTTGTCAATTATTATAATGAGATCTAAAACAAAAATGAAATAAGCTAATAAATCGACTAGCTTAGGGCCCCAACTTGTGGCGGGCTCCGTCCACAATCGTGGACTAGCGGTCCGGGCCAGCCCGAGCCTGCCTATATTATAGGTAAACCACTTAAGATAGATTTTGTAGGTACAAATATAATGTACCTAGGTACCTACCTACATATATTTTTATTCATAATTTAGTATTCCTATTCCAGTACCTAGGTAAAGCTACTTCTCCTTTAACTTTTATTTTTTTTTTTTAGAATCTTTTTCTGAAGCTAATAGAAAATGCCAAACTGCATTAATTACTTCTGATTTATCCTCTGCTGAAGTTGAAGAAGGTGTTCAGAATACAAAGATAAAAAAGTTGAAGGAAATCAAACAACACACTTCAATGAAATTAAATGAACCCAAAATAATAAAAAATACTGGATATGATGTGGATAACTCAGGTACCTAATAATTATAAATAAGTACCTGTCCTACCTATTATAACACAAAGTTTTTCGATTACCTATTTTTTATTTTTTATTTTTATTACCTGATTGAAAAGTATGCAATTTTTACATTTTTTTTTAAGTAATAAAGAAATTAATCAAATTAAATTAATTAAATTTTGTTTTAGATATTGATACAGACGATGCTAATGAAGATAAAACTCTACAAATCCCAATCTATGAGTCTGGTAAAATACCAAAGTTTTGTTTTATTAGCTATAATTTGTAAATAGGTAATTTAAAATGTTTTCTAATTTATATCTACCACTATAGATGATGATAATATCAACATTGCAAAGATAACTACTAAGGCATCTTACAATGCAAACAAACAGTCATGTTCTCTGCCTTATAAATTTGGTATGTAACATTTTTGTTTGATGTAATTATGCTCGACAATTAATTTTAATTTTATATTCGTTTTATTATTATTTATTATGTATTTTGTATGTTTACAATATAGTATTAAATAGGTTTATAACTAATGTATATAATATTTGTTATATTATGTTACAGCTAAAACCGGATCAAAAATTAAATCACCTAGCAGAAAAACTGATTTAAAATCTCCAGCTAAAAAATCATTTTACTTATGTATGTATTATTTCTTATGGCAGTAGTAGGTACTTATAAAATCTGGTATAGTTAACTATAATTTAAAACTATCCATATACTTAACATGTTATAGCTAAAACTCAAAGTTCAAAAACTGAATCGCCAAGAAAAATAACTGACACAAAATCTCCTGTTAAGAAATCTTTTCATTTGTGTATGTATCATTTCTGATTTTGTATACATGTATAGTTTTTAATATGGAGCTTACTTTTGATATATATTCTAGCTACATCTCAAAATTCAAGAACTGAATCGCCCAAAAAGAAAACTGATTCAAAATCTCCTGTTAAGAAATCATTTTATTTGTGTAAGTATTATTTTTTTGTTCTGTACCTTTATAGTCTCAATAGGTTACCTTACTAATTTTAAAATGATACATTGTTTAGCTCCAATTGGACGTTCAAAAATTGAATCACCCAACAAAAAAAAAAAATTTAAATCACCAATCAAAATGTCATCACAGTTGTGTATGTTTTGTATATTTGTATTATAAAATCTAATGTATTCTTATGTTTTGATGCATAGTATTTGTTACAGTTTTGAATCAATGTGTATTTGAAGAATCTGAACACAATAATTTGCAGTCTTTGTTCCATGACAGTTGCATGTCTCCTGAACTGTGTATGTAATTTAATATAAATGTTAAATTGAGAAATATTGCACAAGTTTAATTTTAATTTTAATTTTGTTAGTTTCAAAAAGCCCAAGTTCAGTATCGCCATCAAATGCAGATAACAGAAGTCCTTTAAAATCTCCCATTGAAAAGAATGTATCTGTAAAAAAACGGCTATTTGTAAACTCTGGTAGGTACATAATAGATAAATTAACATGTAGGTATATTATTTAAATTGAGATTAATTTGTGTGTGTATTTTTACTTGTTATAGCTCAAAAATCACCAAAGAAAAATGTATTGCATTCTATTATGTCTAGTGGCTCTAGTCAAGGCTTCAAGTCAGGTAAATAAATAATGCTGAGTAAATAATGCCATTTTTTAAAATTTATTATTTGTTTTTTGTTTTAGGAAGTCGTGTCAAACATTTTTCTGGGACTAAGTCTAATAAGTGTTTATCAGGTACCTAGCAATTTTAGAATTATATTTATTTCTCAGTATAGTGTATTTATTTAGCTAGACTTATGCTAACCATAACCCGCCGTTAGTCGCATTATGGTCAAATCGACCACACTCAAATAATACCCTTCATAGATAATTTATTCTTAAACCTAAGTATTTAATATTTATTATACCTTATGACAAACTTATTAGCTTTAACTATTTACTAAAGTATATTAATTTGAACAATTACTTACAGAAATAAATAACATTTAACATTAAAATGTTAAATTGCCGTCATATTGACCAATACTCGCCTAATCACGTTCCGTTTATAATTTATTGATAAAAATATATATATATAATTTAAACTTAATAACTAACAAATTTCATAAAATTGTATTCCATATTGATTTTAATTAATAAAACTAATATATTGTTTAAAAAATGTTATTGGTACTTAAAAACAATAGTGCTTTCTAAAAGACTGCAGCACAACTGTTGGTGTAAAACACGCAAGCACGACTAACGTCGGGTTTTAATAATTTAATTAATAATTCTATATTTTCAATATGCATTTCATATAATTATTGTAGATGAACAGTTCAAAGAATTTATGCAGCATAATATGATTATTTTAAAACATAATATGAGAAACATAGATGAAAAGCTTACTTCTTTGATTGAAAAAACTGATAATAAACTTAATTTCAACGACCATAATGATGATAAAGATGTTATTGATTACTCATATTTGGACTGTTTATTCCCAATAAATGAAGAAAATGTGTTGAATGATATTGAAGAACAATTGTCTGCTGACAAAAAATATAAATCGGCATTGGTATAGTTAAAAAGTTTTAATACTTCAAAATAAATAATTATCAATATTATATTATAATAATTGTTTATATTGTTCTAGTTAAATAAGTTGGTTGGACTCGGCGGAAAATCAATCAAAATATTTGTGAGAAGAATTATGCAATTTTTGTTTACCAATGAGATATTAAAGCTCTTTTCTTTTCGTGGTAGAGCAAATAAAAAGAAGTGCTTTGCAAACCTCATGTTATCTCAAGTCATATTTAGTAAGTATTTTAGTATCCAAAATTAATTAAATCATCTTTCATACTTAATCTGTATAATATCTACTGCAATAGGACAAAATGTCAATTATAATACAATATAACTATTTTCTTTAAATTATTTATTTAGGATTGATTTTAATTTTACCGATTGTAAATTTGCACATTTTATATTTTAATTAGCACAATATCAATTTATAATCACTATATTAACCCCCATGCAGTAACTAAATAATTCCTTTCTAGGGATTACATTATATTAGATAGGGATTTCTCCCCCTCCCATTTTGAAACTCTGATACCTCTTAGAAAACAATTAAATAATTGGCTTACATTTCATTAACAATTCTTTATAATAACTATATGCTTATTAAATGTCTGTATTTATGGTTATTACAGTATTTAATGTAGTTCTGTAAAATTTACTCATTTATGCTTATGTTGTAATAATTATTGTGACATCACTGACATCTATTGTTTTATTCTTGATCTATATGTATAAATGGCATACAAATGGTAACTTTGAAATTAAACTTCTTTAGTAAGTGATAAAATAAAATTTAAACTTGCTTGATCACAAAAATAAATTTAAAATGATTCAAATTTTGTATGTACACTTAATTAAACCTATTAAAAAAATTACTTATTTTTTCTTTGTATTCATATTAATACTTGCAATTCTATTCAAACGATTTCATTATTTCCTATTCATGATTAAAAATAATTGAGTTTTCGGTGATATTTTTTTCTTCCTCAAATTTGTTGATAAAATGTTATCTCAATAAATGTTGTAGGTCACCTTTAATAATACTTATTAGCTCTCACCTTACCTATTTGATTATTAATTTAAATTCAAAAATTTAACTTGACTAAATTATAAGTTTGTTCCTACATCATAGATCAATACTAGTTTTGCTTAGTGCTAGAATGGTTTTAAACCGTTTGTAACTCATGCTTGGCCATATTTGATTTAGAAAAAATTACAAATTGTGTTGGAATAAGTTCAGTGATGCAATTACTGTACCCCAAAATAGTCCCTCATTCATATTTACTATTTAGGGTCACCCGTTTAGACTATAAAAAATGTTGACAATTTTAATTTTTAAGTTATAAGACATATTATAATATTATATTTATTTTTGTTCATCAAACAATTTTGTTTTTGTAATAATATATTGTAAATTTTTAATTGTGTTATAATAAAAAGTTCTGCCATCTGTGTTTAGATTAATTCATATGATTCATTCTTCATCAATGTCACTAGGTATTATTAATGGTTATTATAGTTATTATTATTTTTAAATGGAAATTTCTCAAATGTATTAACATAATTTAATACCATTGCTTAAGCTGACAAATGACAATTGGTATACTATTAAATACCTCATTAATATTTTCTAATCCTATTTTTGAACTTGCAAATAAACCCGTAAATGCTGATTTTCTTTTTAAACTATATATATATATTTGCTAAACATAGTATAGTAATAAGTACTTTTATAACTATAGTATTATGTTGATGCATAATGCACCTATGCAGTTGAACTTTTACTTGTTTTAATGTTTTTGCAAACAGTTATTTCCAACAATTGAATATGTGAAATATGAGTTCCCAAAATGAGGCTTATGTACCCATGCTCTTGAATCTTAAGTCGTGGCATTGGACAAGTTCATGCATAATACGCAATTACTTCCAGTACACCATATTTGTAGGTTTTCTTACTTTTTACTGCCTACTAACTCACCAGCTATTATTACAAACTAAATGGTCCAATAGTCCTAGAATTAGTAATTGGTTAAAAATACTCCTTATACAGTTTATGGATTTATTTTCATTTGTTGTAACATATAATACCTACATAATATAGTTCAATGGTCAGCAGGAACAAATCTAATATACAATATAATATGTATTTTTTTACAACAAATATGTTTTATTTTGTAGATGCAGTTAAGAGTTTGAAAAAATTTCAAAGTGAAACAGTCAATGAAGATACTGAAAAATACATTAAAAATGCTCTGATCCAAGCACCATTTATCATTAAAAATAATAAAAATAATATTGTATCTTCTAACACAATTTAAATGTACTATTTATGTATATTTTAGTATTAATACAACTTATATTGTATATATAATATATTATACAAAATACATTTTATCTTAATTATTCTTACTTAATTGAGTGTTTATTATTTTGTATAATTTTTTATTATCTGTTTTAAAAAGATTATTTATTGGGGCAACCACTCCAAATAAAATTGTTTAGTATGAATTTTGCATTTTATTTAACAGTAAATGTCTTGAAATACAATTTTTTAATTTAGTACCTATATATTATGTATGGCCATTGGGTTCCTACTTGTTAAGAAACAACTTATTGTTGAGTATTTACTCAAAATATATAATATAAAGTAATAAGTTTATTTATTAAATAACTTAGGTTTATAGTACTTGTACAGAAGGTTTAAATTACATGATTAACTTTAAATAAACATTAAATAAATGTTTCAGTACCAAAATTACTGAATGCTTGGTGAACTTTTAAAACTGTATGTTAATTTAACCATCTATTTTAAATGTTAATTAAAGACTGATTTTCAAAGGTTTATTCAAAGATTATTTTTTCGGCATCTCATCTTTATATAACATTGAATAAACGTTAAATTTATCGAAATGTCATCATGTTTGAACATTAATTTAAAATATAAGATTGAAGAGTCAATGTTAATTAAATATTTAATTAATATAACAATGCTATGTGGGTAATATATGGTGAAATTTTCATGTTTCTAGCATCATAAGTTTTGGAGTTATAACGAAATTCCTAAAATCGATTTAATGTAAGTGTCATTTAATCAGGGAAATTCATCTACTTGGTTTTTCGATAATTATTTCCATATCTACGAAAAAAATTGAGAAAATAGAAAAATGATCTAATTAAATTACCATCTAAATCAAATTTCTAATATTTAGAGTTGCTGGATGAAACTTTTAGAAAATTATTACTAGCGAAAAAGTGTTAGCGGAAAAAATTAAAAAATAATAAACATAATTGTAAAACCATGAGATCCTTTGCTTCACTCAAAATCTAAAACATTTAATTTTAATAATAATACATTGGAAATAAGTAATAACACACATGTATTTTAACCAAACATTATTATCTTAAATTATGTGTTAAAAATACACGTTCAAATATTTCATAATAATAACAAAATTATTAATTGTAAAGGAGATTTTGTTCACACCTAAACCAATGTATTTACCAGAGAGATTTTAGTCATGTTTGATGATTTTCCTAATTTCAAATATAACTACTGTAATTTAATCTATATAATTTATTACAAAGATATTCAACTGCACACTAAAACGATTATGCTAGAGTTGAGCATGAAAAAAAACTTACGTCGTCAGAAGATATGGCTATTAAGCTGCTGTCCGTGCAAACTATCTTCGGATTTTTGAGTTCCATGACTTGCCTTGTGTCACAATCAAGAACCAATCTCAGTTCACCAACCATTGTTTTTTCGTGAAATCAATTATTCCTATACAACTATTTAACAAAAAAAAAAAAAAAAAATTAAATATACATATTTCCCTTCAGTTTAAGTTTAATTAAATCAATTATTAGGTAATTGATTTTTTTTCAACTTATCTGTATATATAAAAAGACTTGTCCTGGGTGATTCATCATCGCCTAGCCAAAACTACCGAACCGATTTATTCGAAATTTTCAGTTAATGTACTTATTACTATGTGTAGGCGCACTAAGAAAGGAATTTTCGAAATTCGCATTTTAAAGGGTAAAAATGAGCATAAAATAGTTAATTTAGCTAACCTAACCTAACGGGTATTTAGAATATTTGTTTGATTTAATAGGGTCGCCATTGGTTACGAAAAATATACATATAACGCGGACCATTTTATGAAAAATTATATTTATAGATTGGCGAGATACATAGTTGGGATTGGGGACGGGAAAGGAACGAAGACGAATTCAGTGACGAGGAGGTGTATGGAGATGAAAACGGGGATACACAAATATTAAAGTAAAATAATTATAAGATATTATAGGGGACGGGAATGGGATGTGGACGAGTACGGTGACGGGGAGGTGTATGTTGATATACAAATATTTTTCACTCGGGCGAAGCCGGGTACATTCAGCTAGTCTACTATAATTTTTCAATAAATAATTTATCATAGTAATTTCAAATTTTAAACTCAAGTTTTATTGTGTGAATATTATTTCTAGTAAGTATTCATAATTGAAGTAGAGTAAGTATTTTATAATTTTTCAAACTCTTTGGCATTACATCAACTATACGAGTATAAAATACGTTTATATTGAGTAAACTAAAGATAATTATCGATTGGACTTAGTATTTGTTTACACAAACAATTTAAATAGAAAACATTTGAGCTCTATAAACATGATTGTAGCAGTCATTCAATGACCTGAAATAAATATGAGGAATTTTATTTCTTTTTTTATAGGTAGTTATAAATATTTATCAGTGACCCATCATGATTTGATTTACTTTGAAAATTGTGTTTGCATAGACTCCGATAAGAAATAATCACACGACTGTCGCTTTTCATAATACAGCATTGAATAATATACGATAATGATTAAATAATTTAAACTTATAAACGATTTCTAAAAAAGACGGGCATTCTTCGTACCATGAGAATATTTCGGTGCTCGGTCAACATAATGGTGTTACGTGTAGAGATCTTTAGATAAGCCATTTTTAAGATAAGCGAACGTTGCCTGTAGTATGGTACTATTTTAAATTTTAAACCGTTCTTAAATACTTGTTTTCGAAAAACGATTCTGTGCGAAACACGAGCAAACATATTAGTATCAACTAGTTAATTTTTCGGAAAAAAATGTAAATCTCAGTATAAACAATTAATGCGATTTTCAAGTTTCAAGAAAAAAGTTCTGGAATCATAACAAAAGTAATCCGCGGTGATGTAGTACTATCTGTAAAAATGCTCTATTTCGTAGTATTAGATAAAACTTAAAAGTATTTATATATATCAGTAATAGTTGTTGATTTACATTATACATAGTGTGTGCAGGGCATCCCAAATTCAAAGCTTTATAAATGGACATAAAAGCTCTAATTAAAGTAAGAATAAATCAATATACATGCATATTAATTTGTAGCATATTCAAAGAACAATATTCTTCAAAGTTTATTCTGGTTCTTTGCAGTTATAGTTCTATCATTTATGTAATGAAATCAAAAAAGAATTATACACATTATATGAATCATAAATGGTAAAAAGGTAAAATGTATTACATATATTTTATTCTAAAAAAAAAACCATCTTTTTTAAACTACTTTTACAAACTTGTCAATTGAATGTGATGTTAGAGTGTTTGACAAAAGTAAGATATATTTTTAAATATTTTGTACATAGTAATCCCTAGATTGGTTAAGTCATATGAGAAAGAAATTTGGGTAAAATTTGGAAGTTGTTACTCAATTTTATTCGAAAACTATTTCGATTAAAGCATAAACATATTTAGAAACTAAATAGTCAATATTTTTATTGTATAAAAATAAAGTTATTATACATTTTTTTGTAAACTAATTAGTTATTGATTAAAATAGTTAAACACAAAATATTTCTTGTAAAAAATATTCATGATTATTTTACGGTTGTTTTAATATATTGACCGAATGACATTAGATATTATGAAAAGGTTGTTTAAAATTCAATTATCTAAAAGCAACACTATTATCTGACACAAGTATTAGGTCGACTGCAGGGGAGAGGAGCAATGGTTATTTTTTGGAACTATTCGTAATTTTACTTCACGATTCACGTCTATTAATTATAACACAATTTTAATAAACAATTATTTATATTGTAAAGTAATGAAAACATTTGATAAAGATGATGTAAGCTCTGTTAAAATTACACAAACATTGATTGATGACCCAACTGTAAAAATGATTTGATTTTCGTTAAAAAACACTTTGGATTTTTAGTAGATAAAATTACTAGCTTTAAAAAACGAGGCGTCCTGTTGACGGATTCTATTTTAATATTCGATGAAGTAAAAACCAGAATTTTTCAAGTGCCAGGAAATATAGGAAAATCTATACATCATCTCTACATCATATATTCAAAATCGCCGCGATCGAAACTTAGTAAAATTGTCAATTAATAAAACCTCGTTTTCAAAATTAAAATCCATGCAACCTAAGTCCTACAGTTTTGTCGAGCTTTTTAGTCCAAATATGCCTTTTTCAAATTAAAAATATATCATAATTTATTAATATTAATGACTTGCTCCTGCGCATCCGTAAATTTGTGTCGTATATAAATAAACCACGGATCAGGTTACGATACAGTAAAATAATTCCGTGACATAAACGATTATGGACATTTCAAGATTACGAATAATATTCAGATAACCACCGCAATCGGGTATGTTTCTATTGTTTCTATTACTACCTTTATTTTATTATCTCTTGTTTTGTTATTAGTTGTTTATAATTTATTCAATCTGTATTTATTAACATCAAGTGATTTTGATTACACTGTACTGAACACACGTTGTATTATTATTTGTTTTTTGGTATTTGTGGTTTTTTTTTGTGATATAGAACAAAAAAATTTGTAGGTACGGCAAAAAAAAAAATCTTACTGTCCAGGTAAAAAAAAGAAAATGCAATATCAATCATAAACATGATACGACATGATACTCGTATTCATTAAACATTACAGTGCAGTGATCATGTTTTAGTTTCATTCTTTTTTCACTAAAATTTTTCTTTGTAAAAATACCCAAGTAACTCAACATATTATTAATTATTAATTATTATGATACATATTTTTCATTTGGTATTGCACGTATGTTATAATAAAATTAAACTGTTTATATCTATACGGCTATACCTGAAATTGTTTATTATCTGTGACCATACGATGTAGATACCAACGCACACCATGGCACGCTGTGACATTTTCTACTAAATCAATCAAATTAATGACTGATTACGATATCACAGAATAGTTTAACACACACTCAGGGCCGGATTTAGGGGGGCCCAAGGAGCCCCGGGCCTCCCCAAAATGAGGGCCTCCACTAAATGGGATTTTAGAGCATCCAAGTATAAATCACAATATAATATTTTCAAAATAAAGGGGGTAGCGGGTTAAGGGGGGTCTGGCGGCCCCCAACGAATCTGGTAAAATCGTTTAAAAAATCTTGAAGAGGGTCGAAAAACAAGCAGTATAAGCTTTTTACCGTCATTATAACCCCAAATGAAAACACAGTAATGGCGAAAAATATGATTTTTTGTGATTTTTATTTTTGTCAACCAGTTTAATTTATTTTTAAATGGTTTAAACGCAATTAAAAATTTGTTTTGGATGTGTGGAAGCCCCCTGAATTATGAATCGTCTGCCCGTCTGCTTGTACGGATGGTGTATAAGTACTATTTTGTCCCGTCCAAGGGTGGTCGTGTAGGATATAAGTATATAACCGTTTTGGCTCGACGGCGTGTGCAGTCCTCGTAGTGATTTCACACGTCGGTTTATAATTAAGTATTTTACAGTCAGAAAGGCACATTTTCCTCTATTTTTACAATTGTTTACACGTGGTACACTGTATACATATTATTTAGGTGGAGCATCCGGACCTCTCGATAGTCAACACCATAAATGAATAAATAATATCTTATGAGTTTGTCGTGAAATCGATTTCTGGGATACTCTAGCCTTTAATTAGTATCACACTCTGGTAAAGTGTATACATGATGTTTTCACAAATGTACGTATTATTATATTATTTGTGTGGAGAAGGCTGTAGCTCGTAACAACAGTTTAAGTTGGATTGTCAGTGTTTGAGAAGTAAATTAAAACTATAGTGTGTGCAGGGCCGGATATAAGAATGTGAGGGCCCTGGGCACACCTTAGAAGTTAATATTAGTTTTCGATAACATATATTAAATATATATTAAATATATTTAATTTTAATATATTTTAATAAGTGAATTGAATTTGATAATATATCAACATTTACTGCAAATCAATATTTTATTAGAAATTATAGTTTAAAAATATTTATGTAATTATATTAAAAAACCAAAATAATAATAAATCTACAAAATTCTTATACTCGTATAAGTAAGTATTCAATGAATGTTTTAATCCGGTAGGATTTTTATTTTTTAGCTTTATTTTTTAACTTTATACATATTTTTTACTGACAAAAGTGATACTAAAACTTTCAGCAAACTGTCAAGTATAACACTAAAAAATTTCAGCAAAAACGGTTGGGCAGTTTTTTCAGTTAGCGTCGTCATAGAAATCTCCTTACAATTTTATATACCTAGTAGTAAATATATATCGGTGTTTCCGAATTGCGTGCAAAAATCATTATCTAGGTCGAGTAGTTTTTTGCGACTGAGCCGAGTTGCGTGCGCAGTATTTTCGCAACTGAGCTGACTCTCGTGCACCCCACCCAGACACCATTTTATATTTATTTTTTTATATTTATCAAATTTTTTAAATTTTTTATAATGTTTATATTAAAATTAGACTCATTCAAATTGTTCAAAAAATAAATAAATTATTTAAAAAGATAATGATTCAAACAAAAATCAAACTTTTGTATAAACTCCAAATAGTCCAAATGGGTCATAATTTTATCTTCATACAATTAAAACCTTGAGTTGAAACATCACAATAAAAAAATAATTAAAAAATTAATCAAAAATTGTTCATGCAATGCCAAAAATAGACAGGTCTAAAATATAGAATTCAATAAAAAAAAAATGAAACTGATGATTTGGTGAGCTAACTTTTCTATAAACTCCAAACGGGCTATAATTTTATCTTCATACTGTCGCATAATTTCTCTGATTTAATCTTCTTTTTCCACAGCGTAATTCGGACCTATCCCAAAAAATACTCGCACGCAATTCAGATGCAGCCATATACAGTGTGATCATGATAAGTGGAAACACTCAATAACTATGTGCAGGCTTCATATATTTCAATTCTGCTTTAGGCTAATTAATAAACATTATTATACACATTTTCAAATAATTAGACTATTTTTTTGACAGTTAACTTTGCGCATGCGCACAATAACTTATTTTTTTACATGGCATAATCCATTTTTGACCACAAATTATTATTTTTGGTATTTTTTAATGAATTTTAGTGGTTGAATTTCTTTTCTAAGTCAAAAAATGACCGAGTTATAGTAATTTGATTTAACGTTATTTGCACGGGTATAACAGATTATAAAATACGTAGTTGATAATAATAAAAAGTTTGAACAATTTGTTAGATAAATAAAACTTTTATGAATAAAAAAATTATTATTTGTAATTTTATTTTTATTATTCACGTATTTATTATTATCAACTACGTATTTTATAATCTGTTATACCCGTGCAAATAACGTAAAATCAAATTGCTATAACTCGGTCATTTTTTGACTTAGAAAAGAAATTCAACCACTAAAATTCATTAAAAAATACCAAAAAAAATAATTTGTGGTCAAAAATGGATCATGCCATTTAAAAAAAAAGTTATTGTGCGCATGCGCAAAGTTAACTGTCAAAAAAATAGTCTAATTATTTGAAAATGTGTATGATAATGTTTATTAGTTAGCCAAAAAAGCAGAATTTAAATATATGAAGCCTGCACATATTTATTGAGTGTTTCCACTTATCGTGATCACACTGTATATACACTGTATAGTCTGGTCGCGATAATCCGAACACTGCAGGCTAATCCGAAAGACGCGGTAATCCGAACGGGATTGAGAATTATCTTATCGCTATATGTAATATGTACGTATGTAGAAACCAGTGTACAAAAAAATAAATAAATCAATATTTTAAATAGTAAGGTTCATAATTATACTCATAATTATATTAATATTTTTATATATTCATTGTCTTTTGAAATTACGAGTTTTTACACGATTAATACAGATAAAAATAAAATTTCATAATTTAAATTACAATAAATTGATGTTTTTTTTTAAGCTATAGGTAATCCGAACAAATCGCTAATCCAAACGACCCCTTTCCCCAATCTCCTTCGGATTATCGAGAGCCGACTGTTTATATATATATATATATATATATATATATATATATAATTTTAATTTAATATATTATAATATAAAAATTTAAAATCAAATTATATTTTTAAAATAGTTTTAAAATAGTTATAGAGATAAGAGATATGAAGGTAAAATACTATTATCTCTTTTGACGCTTGTCGAGAAGTCAAGAATTATAACATCGCTGGGGATTTTGATCACGGCACAGTAGGGTGAAAAATCAAAGATCTCATATACACGTTAACACGGATTCCACATTATAGCGTTGGGTAGCAGCTGGGATGATTATTATCGGTTTGTTGTCGTTTTACATTAAATATCCTCCCACTGACCGTCACGGCATTGTTGATTTTATTGTAAAATGTACGGGATGAAACGCGACTAGCAGGTAAACCGGTCTACACCAGGGAACGCAGATAGTCTTTTACCCTTTGTATGCCTTATCGTAAACGACGGGTAAACATTTTTTTTCACCCATACTAGGAAAAAACCAACGACTCTGCTAGAAATAAGATATGCTCGGCGAATCTCGAATTATTTATCTCGTTAAAATACTGTGTATGGGTAGTGCCTACGTCTATGATGATATGAAAGAAAGCGTTAACAAATATTCGAGTTTCGTTTGAATTATGTGTTTTATCTGCAGATGGTTTGAACAGATCGTCGGAGAGGATATTGCTTTCGCGTTACTTCTTCGACGGTTTCGGGGGCATAGCTGCTTCGCTATAACTCCCTGTGAACACTAATCCGTGTTATAGCGATGACGTATAGGTTAACCTACTCATTCGTAACTGTGACGAACATTGCGTCACACCAACACGCAGGTGCATAATACCTACCTGCACGTCACATTGCACTGTTCGTATAAATAATATAACAAAGTCAGCGAAGAAACGAAGTATAATATTTCTGCAGTGACTCCGTGTGAGTTTGAAATACAAGGATTATGGCTAGTAAAATAAATAAGCAGATACTCACGTGCGCGAACGACGAATGTGACAGCGACGGGTACTGAATACACTATGGTTTTAGGCGGAACGACGACGAATCGAAGTGGCACGTGCGTGGACGGTCAGTGGGTACGTCGAAATGCTACGTCCGCCGCGACGCGATGGCGCGAAGCAGTGATTTTTACGATGGAGGGGAAACCGAACGTTGGAAACGCGTTCGTGGGCGCTGTCTACGGCTACTGGTGAACTCGAGTTCTCGACGAAAACGTTAAGACTACTCCCCTCACCCACCTCCACAGAAGACGTAAAACGATATTCTTTCGTCGTTCCTAAGTGAGCGGTTAATCTTCATAGGAAAAAAGTACGTACTTCGTCACATGCGATATCTTCGCTCCTCGAACGATAGTTAATAAGGATGAGTGTATTGAATTTCGTTAAATGTAAGTTGCGTCCCAATAAAAAGGTCCTAATAACAACATACGTAAGTATTGTTCTGTTTTGTATACGTTAATTAATTGCGTCCGACGGAAAATCACTCAAATAAAACATATAAATATATTTCAAAAGATAATATCCATATCTTTATATAAAAATAAAACATTAAAATTAATTGGTAGTTATAAATTTCAATTTCATAAGTTTTTGAAAAATGAAATTAAACGTTGGTGTCGCACCGTCAAAACGTATCAGTATTTTTCAAAATTCAATAGTCTTAATTCTATGATTGAAAGTGTTAATGAACATAATCATAAACCATTAACAGAAAATATTTTAAGTAGACAAAAGCTAAGTGATAATTTAAAACGAAAATCAGTAAATGACATGTTCACTAGACCATCATTTGTGTTACAATTACAAAAACAAAAACAAAAGTGTTAAATTCTGAACTAAAAAATGATGATATTGAATACATTACTACAAGTGATGTTTTATTAATAAAACCAAACATGCATAATGCTCGATTTTCAAAGTTACCCAAATTACCTTCTACATTAGACCAAATTCACGAAACTTTCAAAAATATGGAATTTATGACAATTAAAGGTGAAGACTTTTTATTAGTGAACAGTAACGAAACAAATATATTAGGATTCTCGACAATTCGTAATTTACAAGTTTTATTCAGTTTGAACACGATATTTGTAGATGGTACTTTCAAAAGTAGCCCAAAATAATATTATCAACTAAGTATTTACTATTCATGGTTTAGTAAATAATAATTATGTCCCACTTGCTTATTTTTTGCTGCAATCAAAGTCAACTATTTGCTATACCGCTGCAATTCAACATTTAATAGAAGAATGTATAAAAAATGATATGATACTCAACCCGGCTCGAATGTATGTAGATTTTGAAAAGTAATTTATTTTCGAAAAAATTTTTTGGGGCCTATGTTAGCATTGTTAGCCAAAAAAATTATTTTTTACTTACACCAATTTATCGATTATTTCTTTTTTGTAAGTGTTTTCCTCTAAGTTTGATGTTGAATGTACCATTAGTAACGTTGTTATGTTTTCGTCTATGTTATGTTTATACTTTTCATCACTTTTCCGAATAAAAAATTGATCCACAAACTATATACAGTAGACGCCGCTTATTAGAAACACTTTGGGACCAAGGTAAAATATGTCAATTAACCGATTGTTTTTAATAAGCGATTGGTTTGATTTGTACTATGAAAAAAAAAAAAAAATTAAAAATACGCGAAAAATATATGTATTTATGTATATTTATCTATGTATATTGTATATATTGTATAATTTAAAAAGGTATGTTCAAATGTATATATTTTACTATATTATTTAAAATTTCCATCTATCTTTAGTTTGTTTTTTTGCGTCGAGTAACTCCATGACCGTATTTTCATACGAGTAATGCTGTGCAAAACCTATTTCATACACATGATAGCTGGACGACAATTCTGAGGACATTTAAAGCTTCTACAATTGCCTAAAAACTTCTAAAATGTGCCTGAATGTGTTTCGAATAACCGATGTGATGTTTCAACAATCCGATTTGTTTTCAATGTACTAATATACGTCCGGTCCGTCTCGGGACTTTTTGTTTCAATAACGCGATTGTATCAATTATCCGTGTTTCTAATAAGCGGCTTCTACTGTATTACAAAAAAAACTTAGACGGCACTACAATTATACGGCTATAGACTACTAAATATTAAATGTAAATAACATTTATATTCTATAATACAACTATATCAATTCTGTACACAATGACAAGAACAGTAATTTATAAGAATAATTTATAATATTTATAAATAAATGACAGGATCTTTTATCGATTAAGTCGGGCTGTCACTATACTTAATTTGACCGTTCATTCTTATCTCCTACAAATATAAAATACGGTTTACTCAAAGATTATTTATATTTTTTTTAATATTTAAAAAATATTTTAATTAGAAGAATTATCGTGACCCACCGTTTAAAGCTCCTGATATAGCAAATAGTAACACATAAAATAAATTACAAATGGTATTAACCTATAAAACATTTCAACATAACGATAACCTATTTACATATGAGAATAATGGAAGGAAAATATACTACTACTAATCGAGTCTCGAAATGTTATGTTATAACTATTTAAAGGTATAATAATATATAATATAATACAAATAATTACATTATTAAAAACAATTTCCGGTAACAGTCCAATATGCGATTTACAAAATATGTTACTCGACCTACCGATAATATTGTGTTGATCTACGTGTTCCTTTATCGCGGTTATTTTCGTTATGGACATTTTATTCTATTTCATTTTTGTTCTCCAATACTCACAATCATTAATACAAATAATTACATTATTAAAAACAATTTCCGGTAACAGTCCAATATGCGATCTACAAAATATGTTACTCGACCTACCGATAACATTGTGTTGATCTACGTGTTTCTTTATCGCGGTTATTTTCGTTATGGGCATTTTTTATTCTATTTAATTTTTGTTCTCCAATACTCACAATCATTAATACTTGTATTTACTGTCCTCAGTCAGTACAGTTCCGATTTAATTTGTGTGCGCTCGTTTTAGCGCTAGTCTTTTACAAATTACTAAAAATGAAATAAAAACTGGAACAACAATTTATAGTGACCGATGGAGAGCGTACTCAACATTAAATCAACATGGATATATTCATCAAACAGTTAACGATTCAGAATTTTTTATTTATCCGGAAACAGGAGTACAAATTCAACAAATTGAAGGCTTATGGAGAATTATGAAATCCAAATATGATATTAAAAATAATGGGGCGTCTCTTTTACTAGATAGACAACTCCAAGAAGAGTGGTGGACATCGTATCAAAATCCAAAAACCATTTTAATTTTTCGACAACTTTTTGATAACTTTTTGACCGGAATGAAAAAGACATTTCATAACAATATGGACTGAAGCTGACGAGTGTATTATTGGACCGTAAATCAGTGTGTAGGTCGCATATTGCACCGTTACCCAATTTCCACCATCACAGTAAAAATTACTATTGAGTCATAATAAATAACTTCTTTTAATTACTTGTACTCCTTATGTAAAATATGTATATACTCAAAGTCAAAGTTAAGTAATTCATTATAATCACAGTGACTAAATTGTAATAATGATAAACAAAAGAGCAAGGCAGATATCTAGTTACTTATAATACTTATTTTTTATTAACAAAAGTGGTACAAAAACCTTCGGCAGACTCTCAGGTATAACAGCAAAACATTTCAGTCAAATCGGTTCAGCAGTTTTTTTCAGTTAGCGCGGTCGTAGAAAACCCTTTACAATTTTATACAGTATTATATATTATACAATAAAACATTCCCCGAGACGCGACCAATTATTGACCAATTGAAATATTATAAAAGTAATAAGTAAAAAGAAGAAAAAAAATGTAAAAATAATGCAACAAATTTTGTGCACTGGGCCGTAGTTCAAACTCGAGATACTCTGCACTAAAAGTAAATTAAAGCACCTACCACGGCGCCATAAGGTTTAAACTATTTTTCTATTTTAGTATCAACCGGTGGACTTTTTACTAAAGGTCCGTGCACACTGCCGCGGTAGCGGTGGCAGTGGCGGTGGCGGTAACGGATATCGCTAGCCCACGCTGCACACTGCGGCGGTAGCAGTGGCGCAAGGGGAGGAATTGCATTTCTAGCTGGCCAAAAATGAAAAATTTAGGTACATTAATTAACGATTACTATCAGTAATATTGGCTGCCACTGATATGACTATCAAATTATGTAATAATTGTTAATTAATGAGCTGATAAGAGTAGGTAAAGTACTTAACGATTATTGCATTCAGCGCCATCACTTGTTATT
Source organism: Therioaphis trifolii (assembly GCA_027580255.1). NCBI lineage: Eukaryota > Metazoa > Arthropoda > Insecta > Hemiptera > Aphididae > Therioaphis > Therioaphis trifolii. The sequence goes on from CM050404.1 coordinate 140,933,105, forward strand.
CGTGAATAGCATTCATTTTAGTTTTTCCGTTGTCGTTATTTCATGAATAAAAATTTAATTGTTTTTTGCTAAATCAAAAATGGAACAGCCAATAGACATAATTAAGTTACATTTGTTCTAAGTAATGTTTAGTAATTAATATATCGTAATAAAAATGCATAGGTATCACGAATCTAAAGACCACTGGGTAGCATTTAATAATCACTGGAGTACTGATGCTGTGTACTTTGTACATACAAATATGCACTTTACCTCCATCAGAAATTAAATTATATAGTTATTTATTTCTTCTGAACAATTCCAAAAAATTTATATAGACTGTTCTTGTAGCAGACCCCCCCATTTGCACTCTAATTAACTCTACAAAAATAACATATTTTAGTTCTGTGCACTTTAAAAAGAAAAATAGGCATCAATACCATAGTAAAATTAAAATATTTTTTAATAATATGACTCAGCAGTTATGAAAAAGAACAAAGTATAATACATGTGTAACGATAGTTATTTACAGAACATCGTACATAGTCCATAATTGCTAATATGTTGAGTGTGCCGAACGGCAATGAGATCATGAATGAATGCTGACCAGGGGTTTTCGGTGTGTGTATATATTACACTGGAGAAGTAACAGTTAAGCAGAGGAGGGTGGCAGTGAGAGAGGAAGACGAGCCATCGGCGGGAGCCGATACTTACAACAATAGAGTGAAGGATATTTATATTGGTTAAATAAATTAGAGACAAAATGATTAGGAAATGTAACAGTTTATTTTCATATCATAAAATCATAAATGGAATAGTAAAAAAAAAAAAAAAAAATTGTATTCTTATTATCAATTTTAATACAGTATAAAATATCGTCAATTATAAATTATATGAAACTTTATAAATAAAAATATGCTTTCACACACATATCAGCTTTTTACTTAATACAAACATTATGATTTATGACCTATTTTAGTTCTATTTACATCTCAAAAAAATGTCCTATCATTGATTTAATACAGTTAAAAAAATTTGTAAATTACTGTAACTTAACAGTGAGAACAAAAAAAAAATCAAGTAAGTACCTAAGCACGTATCAATAAATTTAATTACACAGGTTATACGAGTATAGTGCAAATATCAAAATGATATAATCATATCAACAAATAACAGGAGTAGTGACCATATAAAAATAGTAAAAATAGTAATATTACAAAGTTACACTTATACATTATCACTGTAAAAACTTCCTAAATAATTTCTATCAAAATAATTTATTTTAATTCTATTTATATTTAAAAAAAAAAATTTAATACAAATGTCACACGATTATTTAGGAAATTTGTGAATTAATTCAGAGAAAGCAAGTTTGTATCGAATGAATGTATTTACACAGATCATACAATTTAATTATAAAAATTGAACATTCATATGAATATGTGACTGAAAAAATTACTTTTTTAAACAATACAAATTTTTAAATCGCAGTAAATATAAATATCATTATACAAATTATTGTTAAATTTACATTATACCTACTAGAAAAATAATTCATTTTCAATCCATGTACCTACATTGAAAAAATAATCTCATTTTAATCAATGATTTATTACAATTTATAATGTTTGTTAATTACTTAAACTACTTTAACTTAAAATTAATTTTTATTTACACGGGTCATAACACAAAATTATCAAAATAGTTGAATCAAATAAACTGAATTTAAAATTCAAAAGAACAAATCAAACTCTTAAAACAATAATATATGGATAGTAGTTCTACACAATTTGAAATGCTTTACCCATGTATATATTTGGATATATTTGGAAAATGCAAATAGCGTTTTGCTATTCATTATTTTTAATTTATGTTATGTACCTGATTACATAAGTAAATGTAAAATTGTCATTTGATTCAAGGATTTTAGAAGCTGACATTTGAATATTCAATATTAAATAAGATTTCAACTAGATACCTTAAAATGTACAAAATACTACTAATAATTTTACAAATATTTAAACATAAGTCATAAAAATGTTTTTTATTTTTTTATTTTTTTTATTTTTTTTTATTTTTTAACTTTTTTAATTTTTTAATTTTTTTTTTAATTTTTTTTAATTCATTGTAAAAGGTGACTCGACATGATTATTCAATAATACACGGTTCAAAAGACATTTAAATCTACGTGTCAAATTAAAATGTTAGGTTTCTTTTAATTTATTGATTTAAGTAAATCAATTGAAGAATTAAAGTCAAAACTTTGATTGTCTGTTTTGTTAACTTTTATTCTGTAGGTTCGACTGATGTGTTTTAACACTACCAATTTGGTCTGTATCATGAAGTACATAAACAATACTGTTGGTACATTTTTTATTCTTCAAATAGATTATAAATTATAATAGCATAAGTATAAGGTACCAAAACATTTTAGAGTTATCAGATTTTAAAAATGCGAAATAAGGGCTAACTATACATTATAAATGATTGTATAAACATTAATGGGATATCGGTGGCACCGATTTACGTTCCAATTATTGTCTAAAATATGTTACATTACATTTTTTCCAAGCACATAATGTATGATTTTTAATCCCTAATTATTTTAATCGAAAATAACGATTTTGAACTCATTAGAGCGTTATGGATGAAACCATTAAAAAACGCTAGGATACACTTGTAATTAGGTAGGTAAATAGAAAATATTATTGAGAAATCGGTGTGGTTTTAAACAGTATTCTCGGTACATCATTAGACTGAAATAACGTAATAAAAACGTTTACGAAACAAAAATTTACATTTGGCATTACACACTTTGTTAAAAAATTTTTGTTTCGATACAATAATATAAAACAGCTGTTGTGTGACGTAGTATAATATTATACAAAATAGTCCGCGGTGTTATTCGTTATAACTCGAGTCGGGTCCGAGGAGGGATGGGGGGTATATTAAATTGGTCAAAAGGGTGGTAAATATAACCGTTTGATAAAATATAAATAAATACGTTTAATCTGATGTCGATGATAACAACTAGGTACGTGACTGGTCGGTAATCGGGACGCGTGATTGGTGGAACACGACGGTTATAAAACAGGGACTTTCTAACCGACCTACCCGTGGTGTCACCCCTATAAAACTCGGGTTTAACCCGATGTAAATATGCCGGAATCCGATGATTGGCGTCATCGTTTCCGGGACCCGACTCGAGTTCATCTCCGACACCGCGGCGCTCGGTCCCGCCGCCGCCGCCGCCCTAGGGCGACGCGGGCTGTTCGCCGCGTTCCGGAGACTGCTGGTCCCGCGTCCACAACCACCGCATGACGTTGCGGACGTCGCGGGCCCGCGGCCAGTCCGGGTCGACGTCGCGGAGATAGTCCATCGCCGCGTCCAGACACATGTCTTCCAGCGGAGGCACGCGGACCCTCACGCGGAACACGGCGCGCCACGCGAAACCCAGCGGCACCATGACCCACCTGTCGAGACGGTCGGCCACCCAGGAGGCGTCCGAGCGGGCCACGTACAAAAAACCGGACGGCGTGATCGTCACGGACACACGCTCTAAAGGCGGCTGTGCGGGCATGGCGCACCGCAGCTTGCACCACCGCATCTCGACCAAGTTCAGGCGCCAAACGGTCCACATGGGACGCTGGTCGCAGTTGCCCAGCACCAAGTACGCCATCCAAGGTTCCACGGGACACTGCGCCAACGCGACGTTTTGTTCGTAACGGATGTACATGGACGGGAATCCCGCGTCGCCCGGCCGCAAGTTCTCGGTGCGGCGTTCGCCCGTCGTCGTCCGCAGGTCGAGCGCTATCAGTTCCTACGACAATACAAAACAATAATACGCAGCGGCCAAGATTGATCGAACACACACGCACGCTATACGGGTGTGTAATTGTGTGTATGCAGTGTATGTACATTGTACATATATATATAGGGTGCATCACGAATACCGGAAGTATAGAAAAAATTAACAGCGAGGGCCGTCCTAATTACACCATTACCACCCTGAGGCAACAATATTTGGCACCCTTCATTGTAAAAAATGTAAAATTGATTTCAAATATTCAGCATATAATTATTCAATACATCATTCCACAAACATGTTAAATACTTAATAATTAAAGGTCCATGCTAATTAGATATTATTGTGATCTTATTTATGAACACACGTTTACTTTGTTTCGATGATGTTCTTGAAGTTGACACCGATTTTATTATAATGGCTACATTATAGAAAAAATCACCATTTTCTCCATACACTACGTGAATAACGTATACATTTATTATACCTATAAAGGGCTATACAGTACCTAACTGTATAGTCTGTATCCTTTGGTAATATCGACATTTATAACTAGGGTTCGGGACTTGTTGCATTTGCATATTGCTTAATAATGACTGCAGAATAGTCTAAGACTCTAAGTAAGATTTAAATTTGTTTTAAGTCATAACGGATTGAAATACAAAAATTTTAATTGCATATTTTCGCATATATAACCGTTTTCTGAGCAAAATGCATATTTGTCAATTTTGGCAGTTTAGTTGTTATTTATAGCATATTTACAGGTAAACATTAATTTAATGTATTAAAGAAAAACCCAAACTTTTTTTCATTGTATAGGAGAAGACGAAGAAAATGATATCGAACATACATTTCAGTAATATAATGTTGATAGTATTATAGTTGTCAAAAAATAACTAATTACAAAAAATTGTCTAAATTTAAATGAATAAAATAAATTATTTTAATATAATTAAAAAAATATATATTTAGTGGCATATTTTTGCGCATATTTCGATTATTTTAAGTGCATATGTGCATGCATATTTCCCACAATTTGTATGCAATAAGTCCCGAACCCTATTTATAACACATTATTGCAGGTATGCAACACAATAGTCTTAGTAATTGTATACATAATTTTCTATTTAATAACACACACACAAACACACACACACACACACACACACACACACACACACACACACACACACACACACACAATTGTATGGGTACCTATCTTTGATATCACAGTATAAAAGAAGAATCGTTATATGAAACACCAATTGTTTTAAATTTAAATTGTATTTCATTAATTTTTATGAAGACCCCTAAATTCATAATACGTTGGACGCCCAGGGGCACTTGCCCCATTTGCCCCCTCCTTGGGATGGCTATGGCCATGGTTTTCAAAAATAGCTACCATAGTTTAATTGAACGTTTTGTGAAAAAGAAGTTCGTTACAAGGAAGTATTGTTACAATACAGTATACGTTTTTTTTTCGTTTATTTAACTATTGTTTCCGAATTTTCGCATTTTTCACCGTACATAAATTTTTCACATCGCTTATATAGCGTATACATTTTTAGGACGTGAGTTAAACGTTAAATATATCGAGTTAACAGTTAAGAATGATTTATTCTGGCCGGTCTTCAGACAACATGGATAACAGGTGAATATATGCAATAGAGCATCGTATACGTTAGCTGATAATAGTGCACATGCCGTATGTACATACTAGGTGTTCATGGAATAGTTTCTCTCTGGTTTCTCCCTCTTTAAAACCAATGTTTATTGCTACAGTTAAATGTATTCTATTCAATCAGACCTTTCGACTTGAAATAATAGATGAATAAAACATTTACGTCATCAATTAAATTGTGTTGTTTAAAGCATATAAATGTTTGAACAAGAATATTTAAAACTTGTGTGTGTAACTATATCCCTTCATTATTCATCTCCAATAAAATAAGGCCTAAGAAAATTACACATAAACATTTATTCGTTATTCTTGGGCTCCAGAGCAAGCCATAGATTATTTTCAAATATATAACCCAACACATGATTTTTATTATCAGATTTTTGAGAATAAAAGTATTTTAATTCACCTCCGAAGATTCTATACATTCATCATTTACTCTATAACAGCAGTGACGTCATTTGGTGGGGGGGGCAACTCATATACATTTTCCACAGTCTAGTGTTTAGCTGCTCAGTCTCTCAAGTTGGTGCATATGAAAAATATAAAATATACAAAAAATATAATAATAATAAAACCATTAAACCCGTAGAAAATAAATTATGAATAAAATTATTGACTCTATTACTGTCTATATTTAAATGATAAAATTAAGATGACGGGAGACGGGCGCTCACATATTGACATACCCAAACGCTAAATCGGTACACTGTACTAAGTACAAGACGTCATTTTTTTTTCATGGATAACAATTCTATAACAGAATATTATCTAAATTTCTAATTTTAGTAAAACATATAGTTTTATCGGTCAAAGTTTTTTTTTTACTTTGACTTGAAAAAATTCACTACACAGTAAAAACATTCGAGATAAATTGAAAACAAAAACCAAAAGGACGGTATGAATCACTTTTTTAACGTATAATACATTTATATAGCCCACAGCGAATAGCAGACTTCCGGCATTTCGATGTCTGCATTTTCACTACTTTTCCACGTAGACAATTTATTTATGTTTGTGATATTAGTAAAGCATAAATGTCTAAAAGAATTATGATTACAATTAAAATCTGGCAAATTGTTTCGTCGTATTTATTTTAGCTACGATTTTAATAAACAGTATGATTCGAATTTTTATTTTTATTAAAACTTCGATAAATTCAATTTTTTCCACGTTCCATTGAAATTTCGCCAACGTGCCACTTTTGGCACGCGTGCCATAGGTTCACCGCCCCTGCTCTATAAGCTGCAAGAGGTAAACGAATTTAAATTATCTTTCATCTAAACGAGAAAGAAATAAAAAAAAAAATGTTTTTCTCCTCTTTCTCTTCACCATTGCAAAGAACTCTCCAAATAGGAGCTTTTTTTTTTTTTTAAATTAAAAACGGTATATATACAGTATACATCAACATACACACAAACACAAAATTGAAACAAAATTGAAATTAAGCATCATCTTGGGTTAAATTACATATTCTTCACAGTCCGGCCATCCACGATAAACGCGAATAGAAATCCCGAAATATATTTGATAGTATGCAAAAAGTTAGTAAATCGTCGTGACTTACCGAAAAGTTAATACTAGCCTCCCTTTGATTGATCGGAAATACGTACAACACGAAGTCGTAAATTACCATAATTTCCGTCAAATAACACCTATCATTTTGTATATCCAAGCGTGGTACTTTCCATAAAAAGACATCATTGTACATCGTCGTCCAGTTATTCTCTGAAACTAATCGATGTACTGTCATCTTAACGGATTTTGCACCTGCATCATGCCATATTGAAACGGCGTAAAGAAAATCTGTATCATCCGTAATAATCCGATGCACCATTGGCCGCGATGGCGTTTGAAGATCACCAATTGATTTAAAACGAATCGGTCTCTTATTGGAGTCACCTGAATGTCATGTAAATGGAACACAAAACGAGAAATAAGACAAAAAATTTAATAATATTAATTATTATGAAAGAGAAAAACAGATAAATAGTTTAGGCCTGTAATCATCGGTTGTATACGACGCACCGATATGTAAATCAATTAGCATCGTTTATCATATCCATTATTAATGTTTTACAAAAATGTAATGTATACAAATTTTAATGAAAATTACCTATGAATGTGTGGAAGATTTGTCTTGTGGAATAACCGTGAAGTACGATTTGCCTTCCCACCATCGTAACGGACAATGACCTTAATTGGGTAGGAAGATGATTGTAGCTTAATGTTCTCCATCTTTTATTGTCGGAATCATATTCGAAAAAAAAATTTCTGGAGTTTGAAAACTGTAACATCAATATAAGTATACATAAACGAAATAATCAGAAAAATTCTCGCTGAAAACAAAAACTACCCTGCAAGTAAGATATCTTAGTTTAAATTTCCAATCATTCCATAGTATTACAAAATCTCCTTTTCATTGTATTCTGAATAAAATGAATTATTGATTGGTCTTACGGTGTATTCATTTATATTTTTTAAGTAATTGTAATCACTTTTTCAGTAAATAGATACTAATACATAAAAAGTTACATCCAGCAACTTATTATAAAATACATAGAACTTATTTCAAAATACATAAAGCTGATAAAGCTATTCAAAGTACCATCTAGAATCTAGATTAAATTTCTGATCTTTAAAGTTATTGCTGGAAAATTATTACTAGCCGAAAAATCGTTTACAGTAGAAATATAACATAATAAACATCTTTGTAAAACCATACGATTCTTCATTTCACTTAAAATCTAAAACATTTAATTTTAAGAATAATACATTGGAAATGATACACATTTATTTTAACCAAACATTATTTTATCAAATTATGCGTTAAAAATATAAGTCCGAATATTTCATAATAATATTAAAATATTTATTGTTGAGGAGATTTTTTTAACACCTAAACCAATGTATTTAATAGGAATATTTTGGTCATATAGTAGATGATTTTCTTAAGTTTTAATATAACTGTTGTTAATGTATATGTTACAGTTAAAACCCGAAATCCGTCGAAACAAGTTTTAACTAGTCAAAACTAGTTTCCACAAATCCCTTTGGTCACTTTTGGTTTTACCTAGTTAAAACTAGAATTAACCGCGGGTTCAAATAAGTCAGTAAAAACTAGATTTAACTAAAATGCATGTATTCGAACTCATTCTACATAAAACGCCCGCGACCACAGACGATATATATTCTATAAATAAGTAGGTGTTGGGGTTCGGATAACAAACGAATACGTCGCATAGAATAAGAATGGACCGCACTTAATTATTTCAGTAATTACAATAAATGCAATAAAAACAATAATAATATAACAGTATACGTCCGGCGACCGTTGTTTAGGCTAGACAGTTTTATTGATGAGCACAATCGAATTATTCGATAGTATTCCAAAGTATTCGAATATTCGGTCATTCGAATAAAAGCTATTCGAATGAAAAATATTCGAATAATTTTTATTCGAATAGTTTTAATACGAAAAATTATTCGGTCATGCAGAATAATATTCGAATTAATTATTCGATAGTTTCAATCAACTATCGAATTTACCTATCAGTATAAACAATACGGATTTTCACTAGATAATTTTAATTTTCACTAATATATTTTAGATACAACTAATTCTAACTAAATTAAAATAGATCAAAAATAGTTTTGACGGTGATGGTCTTAGTAAATTCTAGTTTTAACTAGTTAAAACCAGAAGTGATAAAGGGATTTGTGGGAACTATAGCTTTGGCTAGTTAAAAGTCAAAACTAGTTTCGACGGATTTCGAGGTTTAACTGCAACATATATATTTTATTACAAAACCAATTCGACGGCACACATAACATTATAACAATGATGCTTAAGTCGAGCACGAAAAAACTTACTTCGTAACCAGATGCGGCTATTAAGCAGCTGCCCGTGTAAACAATTTTTGGGTACCCGAGTACCGAAATGTGTCCATTTAAGTCACGATCAATGAAAAGTCTTATTTCTTCAACCATTATACAAACTGTGATTCACGTATACAACGTCACGTCAGTCTAAACATTACATTATATGGATTATGAATAAACAAATATAAATACAAGTAATATCATACTGTATTATTTTAAATTATACCTATTAACAATTAATAGGTACACGTAATAATATAGAATTTACGGTTAGTAAAATATTTACTATTTACCATGAATGAAAATCATATTTGACATAATTAATATACATTACATCAAATTTATAAGTTTAATGTATTTCAAAATATAATACGTAGATATCTTAATCAGGGCATACGCCCTTATATAAATGTATTTTATTGTTCAAACAAAGTTTGATTTGTATAAGGTCTTGTACGTAAGTCATATACATGTCAGATGATGCAGTTAAGAACATACTGAGGAGGTGAGTATCCAATTTAGCACGATCAAGATAGGTCAGAGTTTTTCTAAAACCACAGAGCACAATGTATTTTACTCATTATTATACAACACTGTACATTTTTCGGCTATTTGTCTCAAGATCAGTCCCCATAAAAGCCAACAAAATTTGCATCTCATAAAGTATTCATCATCATTCATCACCATTTGTGGTCACAATTCTTTAAACCACTTCTAAAAAATTAATTATTAAGGCGAATGTTTCTAACGAAGTCAAAAAAATAAAGAATAATACTTTTATAGCATACGAGGAATTAATTAAGATCAATATGTTGATTATTTACTACAATATTTTTTCAAAATTGAAAAGAATTTTCTAAGAAAACAAATTTAAAGTTGTATTCCATTTGTATCGAATATTTAAAAACAACCTAATTATTTTTTATACAGGTGCTTTATAAGTACTAGTGATTGAATCGGTCGTTTAAAAAACAACATAAGTCATTAGTTTTATAAAAATGACATTTTGTCATATTTTATATTTACATACGTCATTACGTAATCATTGGAAAAATTATTATAAATAATGAGTATCACAGACCTACAACATAAAATGTAGTTTAATTGTTATTTATAGCATATTTACACAGTTTTTGTTTTATGTTATAATTAAATTTATTTTAAATATTTTAATTGTTTATTTTATAACTTCATTTTTTTTTTTTTTACTTTCGTGCGTTGTTCAATATACCTAATCAGTTTTCAGTAATCAGTTTCTCCGTATAGTAACCGATATCGGTTATTTTAAGTGCTTATGTGCATGCATATTCCCGACGATTTGTGTGTAATAAGTCCCGAACCCTGCTCATAATCATACATATTTTAACAACAGACTATTATATTATATGAACTTTGATATTTTACAGGATGTACTAGGTTATCAGGTAGATATCACTCTAATCTCAACTAAATACTTGGTAGTAGGTGACTATTAAACATTTACGAAATTCTAATTCTTTTTTTTTGTTCGTGATAGTAACGTTATTGAAAAATTTAGAAATAATTGTAATATTTTTTAAATATATATATATATATATAGACAAAAGCTGACCCAGCAATGCTTCGCTTTTGTAAAATTTCTCAGATATTAATTTGCTATTTATTTCCTAGATAATAAATAATTATTTTTATTTTAGAGCACTTTTAATCACGTCTCCGTGGTAATGTAGCCATATAAATTTAGCGTCACCATCACCGCGGATTCTTCATAAAGTTGAAAAAAAATTATATCACTTGTATCAATAGAAAATCAATTCTTATTGCAAATTAGTTTTATTTAGTAGATTTAATGTACGAAGCCCTAAAATTAGATTTTATTTTGTATGTTCATGTACCTATGTAAATTTGTTAGGTATTACTATGGATCAGTGGCGAAAGCAGAGGGGGGTTTTGGAGGTAGAATCCCCCCCCCAAATATATAATAGTTCTTTTAAATTTGTATTTAAGTTTTAAATTACAAACTCATTATTATCGATTAAAAATATAAATCACTTCCCGAAAAATATCGTAAAATTCTATCAAACTACTAAAAACTTAGCAATTGAATTATCTTATAAAGTTATAAATATAGATAATATAATACACTAATACGAGTGTAGTGTATTAGACAATAATAAAATAATATGATAGATAGCAAATATGATGTACAATGAACTTTGGCCGGTCGTGCGACGTAGAGTGGCATCGCTCGTTACAACCTGAACGAAAATAATTTAAAAACGGATGGAGTGCAACCTCATGCTTTACTCACCAAAATGTAAACACCTTAGTTTATAATAGCCTTAATTGTTATGAAGCCAATTTTCAGTTTATTAAAAAATCTCAGTTTATTTCTGCAAAAGGAAGATTGTGATTTAAGCAGCTGTGTAAATTACGCAAATGATTTGTATACAGAAGTCGATGAGATGCGTCAACATGTTGAAACGACATTTTAAAAGTATGTTCGCCTCGGCTGAGGAAACAGCGTCAAAGGTTGGTGTCGATTTAGTTATCCCTCAACTATTGCTGGACGGTAACAGAACCGTGACAATTATGAAGGAGGTTCAGAAGAATATTTTTGTCGATCTATCTTTGTTCCTTTTTTTGATAATTTTTTACAGCAACTAAGATCAAGATTCCTTAAACATCGTGAAATGCTTTCAAAAATTCAGAATATACTGCCATTAAAGTGTTTAAAGCTGAGTGCAGAAGAAATGCTCATGACGATTAAGATTATCATAGAGGTATGGCCTAATGATATAAATGTATCCATGGAAGATTTCGTAGCTGAGTTTAAGATGTGGAAACGGCGAGTATACATTTATTACATAGTTAAATTATTTTGAATTACATTCTTAAACTAGAACACTATTGTTATTTCAGACATTTTTCAAATACGCTAGTGAAAGAGCAACCAAAAACATTTGTTAATACTCTGAATATTTGTGATTCGACGTTATACCCGACAATGCACCGTTGTTTAAAAATCGGTGTGACACTTCCTATTTCAGTGGCTTCAGGTGAACGCTATTTTTTCTTGCCATCGTAGGCTAAAAATGTACATAAGAAATAAAACTGGTGAGGAACGACTAAACGGAATGGCATTGTTAAATGTGTACAGGGATGGGGAGGTAACGTGTGACGAAATCATGGAAGAAATGGTAATAGTTTCCAAGACGAATAGATTTTATTTTGTAAAATATGATATGTAATGTAATAATAATAATAATAATAATAATAAACGATTAATTTACATTTTACAGCTATCCAAAAATAATTATATTTTTGACTTAATTGTCGACTTACGTGCTTTACGTGTCGACCGGCGGCATTGAACGTGTTAAATACTCGTTAATTAGAATTTAGGGATCGGTTTTTTCAAATATTCGGTTATTTCGATAGTACGGTTATTTCGATTATTCGGTTATTTCAAATATTCGATTATTAATCCATCATTCGATATTTTTAAATTTTTTAAAAATAATCGATTAATCGAAGTAATCGCACAGTCCTAGTCATTTTACATTGAGTAGCCTCCCACTGACCTGCGCGGTATTGTTGATATTACTGTAAAACGTACGGAATGATACTCAACTAACTGCAGGCAAACCAGTCTAATTTCTTATAATTTAATTAATCTATCATATAATTGTCATACATTTTTTTATACATACACTATAAATGGATTACAAAGAATAAAACGATACAATTACAGAAATACCTATTGTTAATTTGATTTTATTTTTCAACAAATTCTTCTTTGATTACAATTTAAATTGTATATAAAAAATTAATGAATATGGCAACATTAGACAAATTACTACGCTAAATCGAGGGACAGTCGTTACATATACCTAATGCGATCGTGTATGAAAACATGACATCAAGAATAAGGTACGAAATTCGGCTTGTTGTATACAAATAATGAAAAAACTTCTATTAATAACATATTAACAATAAATTTAGGTAAACTCAAAGCAATATTAAAAACTCATTTTAGTTGTTAACAATTTGTTTTAATATGGCAGACATCAAATACTTATTATAGTATAGGTATAGGCACTATACTGACAATATCATAACGTTTTTTTATTATACGTTTTTATTATTTACTTGGTGTATACCTAGATCAAACTATTTTAACATCACAATAAATAAGTAGGTAGTGTTTAAATTATAATAATAATATATATGTATAATTTTAATTTAATAAAGTAAAATATGATAATAATTATTCCTTTTTTTCAACCGTGATAATAACATTATTCAAAAATTAATAATAATTAAAAATTAAATAATATATTTTAAATAGTTATAGAGGTAAGAGATATGAAGGTTAAATACTATTATCTCTTTTGACGCTTGTCGAGAAGTCGGACGTCGAGAATTATATAACATCGCTGGGGATTTTGATCGCGGCACAGCAGGGTGAAAAATCAAAGATCTCATATATACGTTAACACGGATTCCACATTATAGCGTTGGGTAGCAGCTGGGATGATTATTATCGGTTTTTTTGTCGTTTTACATTAAATAGCCTCCCACTGACCTTCACGGCATTGTTGATTTTACTGTAAAATGTACGGGATGAAACGCGACTAGCAGGCAAACCGGTCTAAACCGAGTGCGCATATAGTCTTTTACCTACCCTTCGTATGCCTGATCGTAAACGACGGGTAACCATTTTTTTTCACCCACACTAGGAAAAAAACCGACGATTCTGCTAGAAATAAGGTGTGCTCGGCGAATCCCGAATTATTTATCTCGTTAAAATAATGTGTATGGGTAGTGCCTACGTCTATGATGATACGAAAAAAAGCGTTAACAAATATTCGAGTTTCGTTTGAATTACGTATGTGTTTTATCTGGTTTGAACAGATCGTCGGAGAGGATATTGTTTTCGCGTTACTTCTTCGACGGTTTCGGGGGCATAGCTGCTTCGCTAAAACTCCCTGTGAACACTAATCCGTGTTATAGCGATGACGTATAGGTTAACCTACTCATTCGTACATTGCACTGTTCGTATAAATAATATAGCAAAGACGGCGAAGAAATACGAAGTATAATATTTCTGCAGTGACTCCGTGTGAGTTTGAAATACAAGGATTACGGCTAGTAAAATATATAAGCAGATACTCACGTGCGCGAACGACGACTTTGACAGCGACGGGTACTGAATACACTTCAGGTTTTAGTCGAAACGACGACGAATCGAAGTGGCGGCACGTGCGCGGACGGTCAGTGGGTACGTCGAAATGCTACGTCCGCCGGGACGCGATGGCGCATTGGCGCTGGCTGTGATTTTTACGATGGTGGGGAAACCGAACGTTGGAAACGCGTTCGTGGGCGCTGTCTACGGTTACTGGTGAACACGAGTTCTCGACGAAAACGTTAAGACTACTCCCCTCTCCCACCTCTACAAAACACGAGAAACGATATTCATATTTCTTTCGTCGTTCCTAAGCGAACGGTTAATGTTCTTAGGAAAAAAAAATTGTTGCGAAAGTGTCGTTTATCGCAAACTGTACCGTTTTCACTAAATTTTTCGGCACATTTTTATCCCGTTTGGATTAAAATTATGGAAAACAGAGAAAAGAGATCTGATTGAAATGCAATATACTTGCGATTTTTTATCTACTGAGTTGCTTGATGAAACCTTTAAAGCATTATTAGTACCCACAAAAAAATTAACACAAAAAAAAAAGTTCATAATAAAACCAATAGATCATTTGCTTCACTCAGTATCTAAAAAATAATGATAATCAGGGTCCGGATTTTATAGCATTTGCTAATTATTATAGAATACATATAAAAATAGCAGGGCGGGCTACAAAATTTGTTTTATACACCAGGGACTCTAAATATGAAATTTTATTTCGCTATTTTTTGCATATTTGATGCATTTTAGATTTTTAGTGCTATTTTTAAAGTTTTGGTACTATTTTTCTTATATAATGTTTTATTTAGTAGTTTTCATAAAATATATCGTTTATATCGAGAAAAAATTATTATTCGTTTATGTGAATTCATAAGAAAATCACCACATTTTTGTTTCGTAATTAATTTATGAATAATATTATAGTTGTAGGTATACAATATTAAACGTGTTAGTCTGTTTTTAAGAAGCTCGAAAGTATCAAATATCTTACATTTTATGCCCTCTATAGAATTCATTATATTAATTAGATTAAGCTGTTACATTTTTTTATTTTATAAATTTATAAATTCTGATTTTCAAACACATCTTCTCTGTGACTAAGAATATTAATTATAGAACAGTTAATACAATAATAATCATTCAAATGCATTTTAATAAAAAGTTTAATAACTGTCAATTTTATTTAAAAAACTTTTTATTCAATATTTATTAAGTTTTTCCTTATATTGCTTTATTTGTATATTAATCATTCAATCATTTTTACTTATAGCGTTCAAATTATTTGTGTTCCTTAATATTTATCATTAAGGAAATGTTTATAATATTTAAAGAAAGTCCTCTACTTATATCATTATGTTATAGTAAAAAAGTTATAATTGACAAAAATTAATAAATGTTTTAACTAAAAATCCTTTATTTCATTATTTATTGTACCTATATAAGTATGAGTTCTTCATCACTATTCGACTCATCACTAGGAGCAGAATCTATACAAAAGATTTAAAAAGTACTTAAACAAAAATCCCTAGTTACAAATGTTATTTTATTTAAATTGTACTAACCATTCTTATTGTGTTCTCATTTAGTGATGTAGCATTTGGTGTTTCTACATCTGATGTTATAACTAAAGAAAATCCTAGTTTTTCTTTAATACTGTGATATATTCATTGTTACTTTATTTATTTATTTATTTATTTCATACTTTTGTTGAAGACATAGTACTCAGTAGTGGAAAATTATTTTCCTGAGATTCGAAGAAGAAAAAAAAATTTTGTATGTTGAGACATCACATGATCAAATTATAAAATAACCTTATCAAAATTTTAAAGTGGAAGTTTGCGAAAACGCGAGTGAGTTCCGAGATATTTGATCCCTTAAATAAAACACGAGTTGGGTCCGCGGTATTATTTTACAATACTCGAATTGGGTCCGCGGTATTATTTTATAACACTCGAATTGGGTCCGCGGTAATATGACTTAATGACTATAAAACCAGTGGATACAACTGTAGATATATTTTGCGATTATCTACTAAAAACGTATATAGATCAAAATGAATTATTTCCACCTAATATTTGGGCCAAGTTTGCAGCAACCACAAATAGTTGTGAAAGTTATTATGCCAATTTAAATGCTAGTATCAGTGCATCTCACCCAAACATTTTTGTTTTAATAGAAATGTTACTTGTGAGTGAAATCTATGTATCACTTCGGAGCTCAGCCACACAATAAAAAAAAAAAAAAAAACCGTAAGAAAAGAAAATTTTTTAAGAGAAAAGATGCTTTATTTTACTAGTGGAGAATTGACGCGGTTAAATTTTGTAAAAAAGTGTCATTTAAATTTATTCCCTAGCTTATATTTATTTTAATACAAATATTTATTACTTATTTTTTATTTTAATACAAATATTTATTACTAAATAATATATAATATTTTTTATTTTCTAAAATTAATCATTCTAGCCAACCTCCACGTGGTGTCTCCTGGGTAACGCTAATAGGCTAGTCCCAACTCATGTACTCCATAAAATATACCGGGACCCAACTAATGTACTCTATAATATATACCGGGACCCAACTCGCGTATCACATAAAGTATACCGGGACCCAACTCATGCTGTTTTTTAAATCTGGGACCCAACTCGAGTTTATCCGGAAGTTTATAAAGTGATTTTAGATAAAATTGTTACATATGCGAAAATCAAAGATAGATTTACTGGAAATGAGAAACTTTATAGTGACTTTTCTTTTCTATCTCCCAGTAATTTTAGCGATATAATCAATAAAGGCCTGCCAGATACTGCATTAAGTGCACTAGGTAGATGAAAAACTTGTAATTTTTGACAAAGACTTTAATACGGCTGAATTGAAAATTGAATTAATTAATTTTGTGAAAAACTGGGATCAATTTAAACAAACTTTACCTGAGTCCTACAACTTAATTAAGAACTATAAGATGATGACTATGAAGAAACGAGGGAAAATAGTAATGAACAAATACATTTAATTGACAAAACGTTGAAAACCAAATGCATGTATTGTATGAAATGTGCTGTTCGCTGCCATTACGTATTGATGAAGTATAATATGTATAGTAATGCATATAGAAATTTAGTACTGGCTTACAAATACCTTCGAACACTTCCTTCAACTCAGGTACAAAAAAAACTACCAATTAATATTACAATTTGGTTAGAAATCAAAGTTCATTAAAAATAATAAAACATGAATACCTATAATAGGTACATATAGTTTTATTGCAAATTAAAACAATTGATACTTTCAGGTAGCATGCGAGAGATCATGTTCCAACCTAAAGTTTATAAAGAACAGGCTAAGGATTTCACTTTCTGATTCAAAACTGGAGGCATTTATGTTAGTGTCAATAGAAAAAGATCAACTTCTTAACTTAGACACTGATGAAATTATTAATAAAGTAGGAACTTACTCAAAATTGTTATCAAAAGAACTTTTATACTAAAAAATATTTTTAACTAGACAATTGAATTTAAATATATGAATAGATTTTTTTTTTTATATTTATTAATATTAAATAATTAATAATTCACTGAATGATGATGGCTAATAGCTGGAAAAATTAGTTACCATTTATATTTTAATTGTACTCTAGGTAAAGTTTACCTCAATATATATTATTAATTCGATAATTATTCAATTTGTAATAGTCATTACAGTCATGCATTAGCACAACTAGCCTTAAAATCTTGGGGGGGGGGGTTAAGTCCCACTATGATATTACATAAAAATAATAAGTGGAAGTTTCACTTCCACTCCACCTAACCACAATTTAAAATATTTTAGGGGACTAAAATCAACTTAGGGGCTTAGTCCTCCTTGCCCCACAAGTTATGCCAATTAAGTCATGAAGAAATAATACAAGAGGAGGGCTGCTTACGTTAAATAAAATTTCCTGGCCCGAATTCCTATCCCAATCCGTCCCTGCATGTGCTACTTAATGAGTTTCACATTTTTCAACTTTAAAAGACAATGCATTAAAAAAAAATACACTGAATCTAATAGTATATGAATTAGGTACATTAAGAACTTCAAAATTGCCATAGATATTTTCTATTATTTAACTCAAAGATTTTTACTAAATACTATATTATAATATTATATTATATAAACAAACGAAAAAATGTGTATTTATTTATGGTAAAAATTAAGTCATGTGAGAAATGTGTATTGAAAATTGTAATAATTTAATGTATACCTATGTATAACCAATTAACTGGTTAATGCTTTATATTTTAAATTGTTCACTCATTGGCTCCTACAGGCAAGTGATGAGTGAATCCATTATCATATTGAAGAATAAATAAATAAATAAATAAATACAATAAAAAAATCGGTGAGAATTTTTAAGGTAAAGAAGTTATTAGTAAAAGCATACGTTATTTCACTGATTTTTGTTGTACTCAATATAAGAGGAGTACTGTAGAACAACTTTTTTAGAATTTTCCAACGAAAGAAATTTCACTTCTTGACAATTTTTTTAAAATTAATTAAAAACACTGATTATGTGCGTAAAAAAGCTATTTATTATATAAAAAAATAAAAAACAATGTTTTGTGTTGGACCAAAATATATTGGTGGTTGTTCGTGTGCAGCAGATATTCATGAATTATTTTGTAAACACCAATGTATTGTTTATAATTATAAATATTTAAATATTAGTGTAACATAATGAAAAACAAAAAGTGGTTTTCCGGGCTGATAGGTCTTTATTCTCTTAACATATTAATATCGTTATGCATGTAAAGTATTTTTATTTTTATTATTTTTTGATTATTAATTTTTGTGATGTTATATTAATTTATAAATAATATGTTATTATATTATATTATGCTTATATAATTGTAAAACGTTTATTTACGTATTTTTATTTTATTTTTTTTTAGATCATTTATATTATATCATGAACTTATATTTTTAACATGTCATATTATTACGTACACTTTGTTATGTTATATATGAGGGGTTGAGCGCAATAGTGGCCTATTCCATCAAGTGGTTAATGGGAGTAATAAACGTTTTCAATTTCTCTGAAAATGTAATTAAAAAATTTAATATTTAAAAACAAAATAAATTTAACCATTGTTTCATATTAAATATTGATACATCTAAGGCATAGTTCTAAGAGTTATTTGGGAACAAAACATACAAAATTCTGCAAATTTTTGTTGGATAGGCCACTGTTGCGCTCATGGATAGTTACACGGAAAAAAAAAAATAGTAATGAGTACCAGAATATGATTGCTACTACCAGAAATTTCCGTTGCTCCCATGACAACAATATGTTTGGTTAAAATTACTATTTCTGTTTGGTTAACTGAGTTATGTAGTGGTTACAGCTAATTTAAGTTGTATATAAGTATTACGAATATAGTGATTACCAAACAGATTTTTAACACAACTATTTGTTTTTAAAGACCGTACAATACATGTATGTATTTACACAAATGCGATTTGTTGTAGACGCCTATTGGTTTGGTTGATAAAAACATTTAATTGTAAATGCAACCGTGTATAGTCTAGTGTTTGTTACAGTTCAGTCTTTAGCTACTACAATACTTTTATTAAGTTCAACTTTATCATTTCGGTTAGACCTACCACAGCTAGCATAAAGCTGTTACAGAATATTGTGTTAAGACTACAGTTGAGTTTTGTAGTAATAAGTACTAGCATTTCTGGGTACTGAAAATAAAATAGTATTACCTTTTTTTTAAATAAATAAACAAAGCAAAATAGGTATAAATAATAAATGTATTATTTAATAAAAAAAAAAAAAATTCACGTAAGGAATAAAATATGTACTAATATGCTCTTTAGTAAAAATTTCAGTGATTTCTTGGGCAAGGAAGAGCAGTCTTTGGGTTTTAACTGGTTTTTCTGGATTGTCTTGTAGTTCCCTTCTAACAATTAAATTACACAATTTTCTTCTTCCAGCATTATCCAAGACATCTTTAAAAGCAGACAAAATTGATCTTCCTTCTGTTGTAGTCTTCAAGAAATCCAGAAGTTTAGGGCCCTAGAAAATTTTTATTCACTACTAATTAAGTTAAAAAGTAATAAAAATTGATATCAAGATTACCTTTACAGCAATATCATCAGTTGACGTTGTTGTTGCAGTTGATGTACTTTGCAATGAATAAGCAGATGATGTGGATGCCTCGTCAATGTTTAAAATTGTTTCTGTTTCCGGTGTTATGCATGATACATCTATGTTCAATGCAGATACATCATTTTGTGACGTAGATAAAACATCAATGTCTAATTGATTTATTTGAGAATTACTCAAGTCCTAAAAAAATATTATATAATTTAGTTTTATTAAGTACTGAACAATGGAAATTCATCCATGAATTATTATAAAATTTAATACCTAATAAGTAGAGAGCGGATTTTAGGTTTTTACATAATATTAATACCTACCAACCTATATTATTTTAAAATTAAATATTTATAAATTGATCACATATGTTATGCATACAAAATATTTATCTACTTGTATTATTATAATATAGACATTTTATTAAGGTACCTAAATGTTAGTTTTTATATACTTAATAAAAAGAATTTGGTTTTAAGAATCCCTCTCAAACATCGGTTCCAGGTACAGCTTTATGTGTACAAATCTATGAGGTATTTTAATTTAAAAAATCAAATTTTTAGCATTCCTATTTTACATAGGTACTAAAGTTTAATTTAAGAGAATATTTTGAGTTTTTTTTAGCATCATAATTTAAACTTTTAAGAACCTAAAAATTCGCTCTCTGCTGATAAGTAGGTAATAACTAATAGGCAAGTAGTTACTATTGTCTATTTAGTAGTAAATATTTGTAATAAAATAAGCGTTAAATGCAGTAATTTAAAGGGTGACATGCAACTATAATATACTCTATACCCAAGTAACCTGTTTAATCCCCCCAAAAAATGTCTAGAATAAATACCGTGTAATTAGTTTCACTGCAGCTTGCTAATTCTATAACTTTTCGCCATTCAGCAATATTTGTTTTAAGTTTAGCCCTGTCACCAACTTTAGGCACAATTTCTTTTAACATGTCTTCATTAAGCATCGTCAAGCAAGAAATATCAACGCCGTGTTCTAAGAGTACAGTTAATATGGAAAGCTTCACGAATTTTAAAGTTTAATGCAATGAAATATTAATAATAAAAGCAGTGCTGTAGTATTACAAAAGCATGCTTTGTGTAAATTGTTAATTGATTATATTTGATAAAGAAGATTATTAAATGTGCTTCTTAATTAAACAAGTAGTATAAGTAAAAAAAAAATGTAATGTCCATTATTATTATTGAATATTAATGCCTAGTAGGTAATCAATAATTAATACATACCACGGAATTTTTCGACATAATGCCCAAGTTGCCATGCACATAACATATCCGTTACATCTGGATCCGCCATATTCTTAAACGATCAAGTAAACGTGTCGTAGCGGTAGGAAATACGGATTAATTACGAGTAAACTATACTTTAATAAAGTTCAACACTTGTAAGTGTAACACAAGACTATAATGTAAAATGGAAACCGACAACAACGGACTGGACAATGATGAAATGACAGGGAATCAGCGGTCGCCGGGCACTGAGTAACGAGTACTCGGTAGTGTTTACAATCTTGTTTGGTAGCAAGAACGCGATTTTGGCTATTTTTATCATAATATATTTGTTGTCACCACAGTTGATTCAGTTATATTAAACTAATAATAGTAAGAACAACTAAATTAATGATAACAACATAAATTATATTATTGGAAAAACCAATCATAACGATATCGATTATAAAAGGTATTGTAGTGGTTACAAAACAGAATGGTTGTAATCTTAACAAGTCTTATAGACATGTTATTTTGTTTAATAACAATTACAGTCAAGTTTGGTAAGCGCAATAGAAAATATATTGATTTCAACAGTATTGTTCTGTATCTATTACAAAAATATAATTGTTATCGCTGTATTAAAAACTGGGTTGATTCAACATAGGTCATTAAAACGAATACTAAAAGTAGTAAAGTAAAAATTACAAATATCAAGTTGCATTAACTAAAATATTCGGTACATTTTTTTACTTAGTACCGTTTACTACTTAATTGTTGTTTTAAAAACTAGTAAGGTTAAATCAAGAAATTAATAAATTACAAAATAAGATTGGTAGCAATTCCAGTACATACTGTTGTTTACAATCTAAATTTGTGTACAGATTATTATATTTTTGTTGTCTCTACATTAAAACATTTAACTTAACTGTTTTGTTAAAATGTATTCAGTTATTTTTTTCCGTGTATTGTTTACCATAAAATATGTTCTTAGGCCAGATATTTTAATACATATATAATTACAATTTATGACAATATAACCCAATTTAAACCTTTCTTCAAAATAATATATGTTATTACAAATGTATCTAATAAATAAACAATGCATCTTTTTTTTTATTGTAATAAAAAATCAATAATTATATAATTAAATTTCCTAACTACAATAACTCCCTCTCTCCAACACAAGCCTAGCTTAAAGGAGAGAAGTTAATCGAATTTTAATATTTATTAGTCTATTTTGTGGAATTTTACAAATTAAATATATATTCATGTATTATAATTATAATATTTACTTTGTGCTATACACATAATTTATTTTAAATCCATGCACATTAAAAAAACAAATAATTACCAATAATCGACAAGAAGTTTGGTAATAACTAACTTAACAGTAACTATAAATTTATGTACGCAATTCATAGTACTAACAACATTAAAGATGATGAAATTTATATTTGTTTAATAAATTAGATACAAAATGATTAGGAAATGCAACATTTTATTTTCATATCATACAATCATAAATGGAATAGTAAAAAAAAAAAAAGTTGTATTCTAATTATCAATTTTAGCACAATATAAGATATCATCATTAATTATAATATGAAACTTTATAAATACAAATATGCTTTCAAATACATATCAGCTGTTTACTTAATACAAACATTATGACCTATTTTAGTTCTATCTACATTTCAAAAAAATGTCTTATCATTAATTTAATACAGTAAAAGAAATTTGTAAATTACTGTAATTTAACTGTAAGGACAAAAAAAAATCAAGGTAATACCTTAGCACTTATCAATAAATTTAATGACACAGGTTATATAATGCCAATATCAAAATGGTCAAAACAAAAATTAACAGAAGAAGTGACCTTATAAAAACAGTAAAAATAGTTTAATAATATTACAAAGTAACACTTATATACTATCACTGTAAAAACTTCCTGAATACTTTCTATCAAAATAATTTATTTTAATTCTATTGATATTAAAAAAAAAAAATACTAATCAAAAATGTCGCATGATTATTTAAGAAATTTGTGAATTATTTTAGAGAAAGCAAGTTTGTTATATTGAATGAATGTATTTAGACACATCATAAAATACAATTATAAAAATTGAACATTGGTATGAATATGTAACTGAAAAAATTACCTTTTTAAACAATAAAAATGTTTAAATAACAGTAAATAT
This sequence comes from Therioaphis trifolii, assembly GCA_027580255.1. NCBI lineage: Eukaryota > Metazoa > Arthropoda > Insecta > Hemiptera > Aphididae > Therioaphis > Therioaphis trifolii. Next base: position 140,957,188 of record CM050404.1, read on the forward strand.
AAATCTCATATATAATTATTGATAAAATTACTTAATAGGTACCTACTACAAATATAATTCATTTTCAATCCATGTACATTGAAAAAATAATCTCATTTTAATCAATAATTTATTACAATTTATAATGTTCGTTAATTACTTAAACTACTTTAACTTAAAATTAATTTTTATTTACACGGGTCATACCACAAAATTATCAAAATAGTTGAATCAAATAAACTGAATTTAACATTCAAAAGAACAAATTAAACTCTTAAAACAATAATATAGGCATAGTAATTACATAAAATTTGAATTGCTTTACCCATGTATTATAAATTACAGGGTGAGTCAAATATATTTGACAAATACAATAATTTTTTGAAATTCATTATTTTTGATTTACATGCATGTACCTGATAACATAAGAAAATGTAAATTTGTCATTTGATTCAACGATTTTAGAAGCTGTTATTTGAATATTCAATATTATATAAGATTTCAACTAGATACTAAAAAATGTACAAAATATTATTAATCACTCTACAAACATTTAAACATTAAATATTATAGAATTTATTATTATAGTTTTTTTATTGAACATGATTATTCTATATTCTATAGTACACAGTTCGAAATGCAATAAAGTCTACATATTAGTTAAAAATTTTAAGTTTCTTTTAGATAATTTATTTAAGTTAAACTAAAATTGAAAGTCAAAACTTTGATTGTCTGTGTTTTAAACTTTTACTCTGTATGTTCGACTGATGTGTTTTAACACTACTGTATCAAGAAGTACATAAACGGACACCGTTGGCACATTTTTCATTCTTCAAATAGATTATAAATTATAATAACATAGGTAGGTACCAATCATTTTAAGGATGTCAGTTTTAAAATAGCAAAATATAGGCTGACTACATTATGAAGTATTGTATAAACATTAATGGAATATCGGTGGGACCAATGTACCTTCCCATTATTGTCAAAAATATGTCATATTACAGTTTATTTCAAGGAATACATTTTCAAGTATTTTACCATTAAAAAACGCAAAAAAAATCATTTGTAATTAGGTATCTAAATAGAAGATTATCAGAAAGTGATGCGATTTTGAACAGAATATTATTCAAATGAAATTACGAAATAAAAACGTTTACGAAACAATAATTTACATTTGACATCACGTGATATAATATAAAAAACTTGAAATTATAATAAAATCATATAAAACCGGCGCAGTATAATATTCAACATAGTCTTTAGCATTATTTGATAGGACTCGAGTTGGGTCCGGGGTTATGTTAAATTAGTTAAAAATTGTCTTTGTTCGTTTAACAAATGTAAATCTGTTGCTCGGTGCAAGAAGGGCCAATGGCCAAAGTGTAGGACTACATGATTTTGGCACATGCGTAGATTGGCCAATTTTCTTTTTCAAACTGATAATGGATTATTTAGCTTAACTGATAATAATTTAAATAATTTTGTTAATGACGGATGTTAAAATGTAATACAACTAAATTTAATTGCTTATTGTTAGTTGTTATTAGTATTGTTAGGTATTTATTTTTAAATAGTGTAAAATTAATTTGAGCACAATGAGTTCTAGATCAAAAAACTTAGTGCGATTGTGTCAGATGGGTAAGTTTAAACATTATTATGTTCTGTTTTATAAAATACTGTTTTTATTATGAATTAATATTTTAGATACATCAACAACGTCGTTCACTCAATCTTCATTAAATAGTATTGTTAAAAGAAAATTATCCAGCATATCAACTAGTTCAGAAAGTAGTATTGATTATAACGATTATTCATCTGATGAGTATGTACCACCTTTTAATAACAAAAATGTAACTAGTTTTGAGTCTAATGAATCAATCATAATTGATAATATTGAAACAAATTATAACACTTTAAATGAACAAAGTATTCCAAATGCAGAAAAAAATGAATTTGTGCAACAAATTGTTACTGTACAACAAAATAAAAGAGGACTTAAGAAAAATGAGGATCTAAAAACTAGAAAACGATTATCAAATTCTAAAGCTTGGGTAAGAAATGTCGATAAAGAAAAAAAACAAAAGGCCTTGAATATGTTACTAAAAAAACTAAAATAATTTTAAAAAAATCTTTATTACTGCCATTTCTTGTAGAATGAAATGTTTTGAAAAATTTTCCAGTGAAAACAGAGAAATGATTTTCAATAACTATTACAATTTACCAAGTTCAACTAAATTAAAATAAGTTTAAAATTAACCACCCAAAGCTCAAATGAAGACTGATATAACTTACTTAAATATGTTATTGTTAAAAGAGTTGTGTTTTTTATTTCAAATTTTTTTATTATTTTGTTAATTACATATTATTATTTTTTGCACAATTATAAAGGTGTTTATTTTGACTTTATTTTATAGGTGAAACAAAAGGCTATTGAACCAATTTACCATTTTATTTTTAATTAAAGAACTTAAAGACTAAAAACTGTTATTGGTTTTCTTTAAATAATTTTATAAAATATGATTTTATTGTTAAAAGAGTTGTTGTTTCTTATCTTTTATTTTGTTATTTGCAATAAAATATTGCGATAAAAAGTATTGTATCATATTTTAATTTCTACTACTTATTTTTAATAAAGTTTTTTTTCTATAAAACGTGTATTTATTTTTGCAGTTGTATATTATTATTATGGCCAATGTCAGATAATATTAAAATAATTTTTTTTTATAGACGGGCCAATGTCAAATTTTATTCTTTATTTTAGTTACTTTATTGTTAGTTTATCAAAGTAATAATGAAAAAAATAAAAATAAATTGAACCATAACAATTATATCGTATTGAAATAAAATCTTAAGATTTAAGAGACAATTTAAAAAATGGCCCAATTTTAATAATAGAGTTTCCCGAGAATGGGAATTTTCGACATTGGCCCTTCTTGTACCAAGCCACAGAAATAAAAAATAAATAAATTTAATCAGATGTCGTCGATATCGGAACTACGTGACTGGTCGGTTATTATTGGGGCGAAACACGACACGTATAGGGACTTCCTAACCAACCTACACGCGGTGTTTGCCCGGTAGCGCCGTGACCAGATTCACGTCGTTTCCAGGACCTGACTCGAGTTTATCCATCCAACACCGCAGCAACCCGACCCGTCGCCCTAGGGCGGTGCGGGCTCATCGCGTTGCGGTGGCCGAAGGGGCGGCGGTCCAAACCACAGCCACCGTCTGATGGTTTGCAAGAATTGGCGCCGCTGCCAGTGTGGGTTGACGTCGCGGAGGTAGCTCAACGCTAATTCCACACGCACTCCGTCCAGCCGGGGCGAGTGGATTGTCACGCGGAACACGTCACGCTCCTGCACGGCCGGCGGCACCTGGACCAACACGTGTTCTCCGTCAGACACAACCGGGGTGGGCGAGCGGAGCAGGTACAGCGAGCCGTACTTCGTGGTCGCCGCAGACATCAGCGAGAAAGGCCGCCCTTCGGGCATGTCACAACTCTGTATGAACCACTGCATAAGTTCCAGGTTCAGGCGCCAAAAGCTCCAGAAGGGACGCAGGTTCTCGTTGCCCAGGACCAAGTACACCATCCAAGGTTCCAAGGGACACTGCGTCAACGCGGCGTTTCGCTGGTTATCGACGAACGTGGACGGGAATTCCTCGCCGGCCGGCAGCAAGTCCGCCGTGCCCGGAGCGCCCGTTTTCTGCAGGTCGAGCGCTATCAATTTCTAAGACAATACAAAACAATTATACGTGAAGGACTCATAGGCGTGCGCAGACTTTTTTCGCTGGGGATGCCAATATACTTCAAAATATAGGTGGAGATGGGGAGGGCTTAGCCCCCTCAAATTTTTTTAATTCATACTAAAAGCCTCCCTGATATAATGACCCCCCCCCCAAGAATTTTACCAAATTTTCATAAATATTAAGCCTTCCCCTCAAATATATTTTAACAAATCTTAGCCAATGTTTCAGAAATAACTCAATTTTTAACTCCCATAAAAAAAAATCAGAATTTAAAAAAAAGTTTTATTCTCACAACTAAAAAGCTCACAAAACAATGTCAATATAAACAAGTAAAAGTATAATTTATACTTTACATTTTATTTTACAAACCTAACGTCCTAACTTACAATTAAAAAATTAGATGGTTCTGCAGACCGCAGGGGATGCCAAGGCATACCCGGCATCCCCCCTGCGCACGCCTATGGTGACGGTCAAGGTCGATCAAACACACACACACGCTAAACAGGATATTAATTAGTGTACGTGTATAGGTGTATGTGCGTATAGCGTATAGAGTGCACCGCTAATACCTGATGAATAGAAGACTTTTGATACGTACGATTACAGCTGATATTATAATATTTATATATTATAGAATATAGATGATATTATTATGATAATATACCATTTAAAATTTGTTTTTGGTAGGAAAGACTATTATTTTACAGTGTTCAAAATCGATAGGTTTGTCTTCGAATAATTTATTCAATCAATACATTGAATAATCAGATTTGTTATACGCACAGTGACAATTAGGGCTGTTCGATTGTCATAATACATAATTGATTGTCAAATTTATAAAACAATCGAAAATTTCGATTAATCGTTTATTTTAAACAATGAGTGCACGATTGTTAAAATGGATAATTAATCGAACAATCGAATACTATTATATTGATACCTAGGGCTGTTCGAATATTTCGATTTTTTACATCGATTAATCGATTGTTTTTTTACAAAGTATATTCGCTACCGATTAATCGGTTTAATCGACCACAATCGATTATAATAATATAATATAATAATACAATGTTCTGTGTTAAAACTTAAAATTCACCCACCGATTAATTAAACAATCGATTAATCGATTGTGGTCGATTAAACCGATTAATCGAAAGTGTTGATTAATCGGTGGCGAATACTTGGTGAAAAAACAATCGATTAATCGAAACAATCGAACAGCCCAAGGGACAGTGTTGGGACTTATCTAGATAAATTTATCTAGATAATTATTTAGTTATCTTTTATCTTATCTAGATAAATAATTTCATTTTATCTAAAAGATTATCTAAGATAAAAATTTCATCCATCTAGATAAATTTATCTAGATAAATTATTAGTCTCTAATTCTCTATAAAAAAAAAAAAAAAAATTCATATTGGTTTTTATTGTCAATTAATTTTTTTGATAATTAATACTTTAAATTTGACTTTTTAAGTCATCTGAGTAAAAAATTGTATGTTCCTAATAATACTATATACCTATTGGCTATAAGGTATTATTCATTATTTATCTTTTTGCTAGGGGCTTGGAACTTGGTAGGTGCTCAAATATAGAGTAAACCTACAGTTCATTGTTATGTTCAACCGTCGTTATCGTCAACCGTCGTCAACATTAAATTAATGAAACGACGGATATAAATATTATAATATAATAAATTATATTATATGTATTTTACCTAATAAAAATATTGTATATCTACTTATAACAATTTAAATACATACTAAAACTGTTGTTAAGGTTCAAAATGATTGTGAAGAGTGAAGTGCCTAAGAAGTGAAGGGTAGTTTTATACTTACGTCTCAACATTATGCCCTATGCCCCTACCCTAGAAAATATTGAAATGATGACTCTGCTTTAAAGTAGGAATTAAAAAAAATTATCTATTTTTTTATCTAGATAAAAAGTATTTATCTTTTATCTTTATCTAGATAAATTTTGATTTAGTTATCTTTTATCTTTATCTAGATAGTTTTTTGTCATACTATCTTTATCTTTATCTAGATAAAAAAGTACTTATCTAATCCCAACACTGCCTAGGGACAATTATATTCATGATTAACAGCGAGGGCCATGGTCTTCAAAAATAACTATCATAGTTAAATTAAATTTTGTAAGAATGAAGTTCGATACAAGGAAGTTTCACAGTATAGTACACATTTTTTTTTTTCATATATTTAACTGTTGTTTCCGAATATTCGCATTTTTCACCATACATTAATTTTTCACATTGCTTGTATAGCGTATACATTTATAGGACGTGAGTTGAACGTTAAATATATCGGATTAACAGTATAGAATGTTTTATTCTGGCCGGCCCGTCATTGCTCGCGTATGAGAATTTCCCTCACATAGTTTTTTAGTTGGGAACCACTGGCTGGTTTGTTGTTATATTTTTCCCAAATTCACACTACCTTATGACGAACTACTTAAAAATAGATTTACCAGTTGACGGGCACGATTGCCTTCCGATAAGGAAATCTATTGCATTCCAAAACTAGTCGTGTTTTGTGAGCGAATCCCTCTACGGGCGAGTAACAGGGTTTGAATTTCGTGTTCATATTTTCGTTTTTAGTAGTTTATTTTTTTATTAAATATTTAACTTTTTTTTGCCGTTTATTCTATTTTTCAAAAGAAGTATGAGTGAGTTAATTACTTCGTGGTTAAATGATGATATAGAATCACTAAATGATTCGTGTAGTGATGATAGTGAAAATTATGACGATACAATATCTGAAGAACGAAATACTAAGAAAAACTACAAGAGCGATGAAATTACCGAAAACACTAACGATAAATCAGAAACTGACAATGAAGGTGAGAATGAATACTACTCGGGCAAGAAGAAAATTAGTAAATGGAAAAAAAATCCCCCTCCACGTAATTCCCGTACCGCACATAACAATATAATTACTCATTTACTGGGAATGAAACACCATACATTAAATGCAAAAACAATTATAGAATGTTAGTCACTTTTCTTTCCAGACAACGTTATTCAAGAAAATGTTACATTTACTTAAGAAGTCAAGTATTTAAATTCACCGCCGATGATTCTACATTCATCGTTTACTCTATAAGCTGCAAGAGGTAAACGAATTAAATTATCTATCATCTAAAAAAGAAGAAAATTAAAACAATTTCTTCTACTCTTTCACATCACTATTGCAAAGAACTCTCCAAATTGGAGCAGCCCTCTTCACCTCTTTTTTTTCATTAAATTCTAAAACGGATTACGCATCATCTTGAATTAAATTACAAATTCTTCATAGATCGGCCATGCACGATAAACGCGAATGGAATCCCGAAATATGTTTGACAGTATGTAAAAAGTAAATGATCATCGTGACTTACCGAAAAGTCAATCTTAGCCTCCGTCTGACTGAACGGAAAAATATACAACACGTTGTTGTACACTACCATATGTTCCATCAACCAAGGCCTATCATGTCGTACACCAGAGTGTGGAACATCGCATAAAAAGACATCATTGTATATCACCGTCCAGATATGCGTCGGATCAAATCGATGAACGGTTATACGTATGGTTTGATTTGACTCATGATACACTGTCGAAACAGCAAACAAATTCCTCCTAGTATCGTCCGATATAATTCGATGCAGCTTTGGCCCTGTTGGCGTTTCTAGGGTAGCAATTATTTTAAAACGTACTGGTCTCTGTTTTAAGTCACCTGAATTTCATGTAAATGGAACACAAAACGAGAAATAAGAATTAAAAATGTAATACTATAAATTATATAAATATATAAATAGATAAAAATAGATACATAGTTTAGGCTTGTTATCGTCGAAGTGTAAATCAATTGACAATTAGTATCATTTATTATATCCATTATCAATATTATACAAAAATGTAATGCCTATAAATTGTAAAGTAAATTACCTAAGAGAGTTTGGTAGGTTTTTCCTCTGTAAAGACCGTGAATTATGATTTTGGTTCCAAACACCACAGCAGACAATGCTTGTAATCGGTGAGGCAGACGATGGTAACTTATAATGCTCCATCTTCTTCTATTGAAATCATATTCCATTAAAAAATTTCTCAAGTTTGTATACTACAACATCCATAAAATTACACATAAATGAAATAATCAGAAAAAATTTCACCCAAAACAAAAACTACCAAGATAAAATATCTTAGTTTGAATTTCTAATCATTCCATAGAATGACAAAATCTCCCTTTCTTTAGATTCTGAATAAAATGACTAATTGGTTGGTCTTAAAGTGTATACATTTATATTTTTTATGTATTTGTAATCACTTTTTTCAGTAAATAGATACCTAATACATAAAAAGTTACGTCCAGCCACTTAATACAAGTATAAATCGAAATATTCAAATAGATGGCAATTAATAGAGAGTTTATTTCTCCTTGGTCTCTACAGTTGTTTTGAACTTAAAGGATAATTATCGAAAAATTGAGTGAAACTATATTTTTTGCCAAAATTTTATAATATACATTTTTGGTATTTAGCAGTTAATCCAAAAATAATACTACTAGAAACTCAACGTTTTTATGTATTTAAAATGTATTTAAATTGAAATATTCCTTTTGGGATTACCTTAATTAAAATGATGAAAGCTAAATAAATTTAATATTATTTACATATAACTTCTACCACTTTTTTGTATCTATAGTTATCAATTTTACCAATACAATAAAACATTTTTTTTTTTTTTTTTTTATCAATATATTCAAAACTGATTGTTCTATCTGATTTTGACGTTTCATTTTAATATTTAATTTAATTGAACAATTTCTTCAAATAAACATTAAAATATGTTGATTGACATAAAAACTTTTAATACATAAAAGACGTATAATAATTTACTTAAACAGGTAAACGCTTTAAAGAAGAAAATAGTAAAATTGCCTATTTACAGTATCGTCTACATCAAATTTCTAATCTTTAACTTTGTTGAATGAAACTTTTAGAAAATTATTACTAGCTGAAAAAGGGTTTACAGAACAAATATAAAAATGATAAACATTTTCTTAAAACCATATACGATTCGTCGTTTCACTTTAAATCTAAAACATTTAATTTTAAGAATAATACATTGGAAATAATACACATTTATTTTAACTAGGGATGAAAAATTTCATGAAATTTATTTTCATGAAATATATAATTTGAGTGAAAAATAAAAATTTTTTTCATTTTGATAAAAAAATAAAAAATAAAATGTTTGTTTCATTTCAGTAAAAAATATAATGCTTTATGTTTTATTTATTATGGAATAATTTTTGTATAATTAATTGTACTAAATAGAAATAAAAACGTATTTATATACATTAACAATTAACACCATAATAGTGTATAGTTGTTATAATTTATAAATATTGATTTAAGAGGTAACAGACCATTAGTCATTGAAACACCTGAAGAAATTTTACAAAATATAGATGAATTTATAAATAAGTGGCCAGTAATTCCATTACTCAACAGCTATCACATTATTGCAGAAGTTTCTCATCAAAAAAATATATTGGTACTTAGTGAGTTTAAAAGTTAAGCAAATATTTATAGAATTTATTGTGAAACATATTGTAAAAACATAAAATTGTGAAACACGCAATATTATACTAGCATCTGAAAATATTAAATGCTTAAAATTAAAATGACTGAATTCATATAAAATAATTGTATTATTTAAAGATAACAATATAATAAAATAAAAATAAACTTCTTTGCACAGTTAAACAAATCAGTATAACAATATATAAAATCATAATAATTACCCATTAGGTAAATATACATTTTTCATAACTATAGGTACTATTGAAAGTATGGAAATTAAAATTAAAATGACTGAATTCATATTAGGGGAAGGCGGGGCAGAACCGTACTACTAACTTCTAGGCACTGTAAAACTTACAAAATTTGAAAAATTTGAAACTGGATTGCGTAAATAAATCACAAATATTGTTAGCTTCAATAATATTGAAGCATTTTCAAAAAATCTTAACTTAAACTTAAAAAAAAATCCAAATTTTGAAAGTACTAAAAAATACGATTTTGCCCCATAGGTGGGGTAAAACCGTATTAGTCTTGGGGCAAAACCGTTTGGATGGTTTTATGATCTAAAATAGTAGAAATATAATAAGCACTATTTGCAATACATATTAATATCCCCCCTCCCCAATTAAAAATCCTGAGTAAAGTATTTTGCATTTTTACATTAGAATAAAAAAAAATAATAACTCATTTAACAACTATTACTTTCACTTTATTATGAACAAAATGTTGTAGGGTAGTTCGTTACGATCTGTAACCTTACATAACAAACTTTTTAAATAACATTTAAACCAAATATGTTTAAATATTTATGTAAGTAACAAAATAATAAAAATAAAATAAACATTTAACTTAATCAAATAAACAAAACTTAAACAAATTAACATTTAACATTTATCATTAATCACTGCTTTAATGGCTAATAACATTGAACTCTCATCCCACGATTGACGATTTGTTTTGCGTACATAATTACGAACCATCTTTAATAAAAATATAAAGTTATCAAGTAAATTATAACATGTAATAATATAGCCACGTATAAAACGCCGGGGCGATTCCGTATAGCATACGCTTTTGCCCCAACGGTTTTGCCCCACAGTAGGTGTATTCAAATTAACAGCAATTAACTAAAAAGTATAAGCAACATTCCTCCATATTATATCATTAAATAATCTGTACTTACTTTTGCGTAATTTGATGAATTTTTTTTTCACATCAAACAATTGAAAATATAAAAGTTTTTAATGACAATATATGAAAAAAAATAGTGATTACACATATTTTGTGATAACAAGAATTTGAGCGGGAATTCGTAAAAAAAGAGCTTAATAGTTATCAATAACAATAACAATAACGGTCATGGACAAATAAACATCAATAATTTTTTTTCTATCTTGACTCATTGTTCCAAAAACCTTATCATACGGTTTTGCCTCTCGTACGGTTTGACCCCGCCTTCCCCTATATAAATATATTATTCGAAGACAAGCAAAATGTAAATAAATAACAGACGATTAGAACTATTACTTATGAGACGAATATTATCTTAAAATTACCTATTTATAGGCATCTGATGGACTATACCACATTAAATAGGAAACCTCAATCATTGTACCAAAACGATATCATACAATGTCAACTGATTAAATGATATTTAAGTCACTATTTCAAACGTAAACAAAAAATATTTTTCAATATTTCATTGAAATATTTCATAAAGCTACAGGAAATATTCGATTATGAAATATTTTATGTGAAATATTTCAAATTTACAACCCTAATTTTAACCAAACATTATTTTATCAAATTATGCGTGAAAAATACAAGTCCGAATATTTCATAAAAATATTAAAATATTTATTGTAGAGAAGATTTTGTTCACACCTAAACCAATGTATTTAATAGGGTAGATTATGGTAGATGATTTTCCTAAATTTAAATATAGCTGTTGGTAATTTATATATTTTATTATAAAACTAATTCGACGGCACACATAACAATGATGCTTAAGTCGAGCATGAAAAAAACTTACTTCGTAAGGAGTCACGGCTATTAAGTCGAATTCCGTGAAAAATATTTTTGTGTACCCGAGTGCCATAACTCCTCTACGAATGTCATTAAGGGCTGATTGTGATTCTTCATCCATTGTAGACAACTGTGAATCAAAAATACAATGTCACGTGATATAGTCAGTCTAAATCATTGCATAATATTGATCATGAATAAACAAATATAAATACACGTAATATCATAACGTAGGTATTATTTTAAATTATATTAACAATTAATAGGTATACATTGAATTCACAATTAGTAAAATATTTACTGCTTGTCAATCATATTTGACACCATGTTATTGACAAAACTGAATTATGATTAATTATCGGAACTATTAACTGATAATTTACTATGACATTCTAAAATATGTATTGTTCTCATTATTGTTTTATTTTCGTGAAATCAATTATTCTTTCCTATATAACTAATTAACTAAAAAACATAATTAAATATACAAATTTCCTTTCAATTTAACTTTAACTAAATAAATTATCTGATAATTGATTCTTGTTCAACTTTTTCTTTCATGATTGTAGTAATGATTTATTTCTGTTATGAAATATAAGGCATTTTTTTTTTTTTTATAGGTAGTCATTAATAGTGGTCAGTGAACAATCATGATTTGAATTACTTTGAAAATGTATTTGCATCGAAAAAACTCTGACAAGTAATAATCACACGACCGTGTCTTTTCTAAATGTAGCATTGAATAACATACGATATGGTAAAACAATTCAATCTTCAAAACGATTCCTAAAGGGTAATGGAGTAAATACCCCCCCCTTATTAATTTTTTTTGGGTCAGTGGTAATGTACTATTCTTTTGACTATGGAAGTCGGTAAAAATGTTCGCACTAAAAATTGTCACGGTAAAAATGTTCATAAAGAAATGCTCAAAATACAAAAATTCCCAGGTACAAAAATATTTAATTTAACCCTTAATTTATGTAAACCCAAATCAACATTATTAATTAGTTTTAATTTTTGACAGTTTGTTTTAATATAATTGGCGGACACCATATACATATTACAGTACAGGCACTGATAATATCATGACGTTATTTAAGTGTACTATATCACCATTTTACTAGGTATACTATAGTATACCTATGTCTAACTATTTCAACAACACAATTGACAAGTAGATAGTGATTTCATGATATTAGAAAAAAGAAAATTGTTCAGAATCATACAGATTTTAATAAATTATGAACTGCAAATTTTTACAGAATGTAATAGGTAGGTCAATATGACTCTAAACTCTATTAAATACTTGGTAGTGGGTGACTTTATTAAACGTGTACGACATTACTACTCCGTTTTATCGACCGTAATAATAACATAACTCAAAAATTAATAATAATGAAAAATAATATAATATTTTTAAAATATTTATAGAGATAAGATATATGAAGGTAAAATACTATGATTTCTTTTGACCCTTGTTGAGCATTATTACACACAGGCTTCTATACTAACTAGATAAGGTATTTCTCTTATCATATGAAGCATCATAAAGAGTATCCGCCATTATTTTGGTTGGCAAAACATTTTATTGTATTACTATGAAGTGTATCTAATAAATAGTAGTGCACTAGTATTTAATGGTCCTAAGTCCTAAAAAATTGATTATCTGGTATGTGTAGAAAAACTTACTGAACAATTAGATAAGCATAGCTATAGCCTATAATCATAAACATACTTATTCTATATTGACTAATATAAAAAATAGAGGCAGATTGGTTAAAAGCTTTAATGATGTTATGAAAATAGTTGAATACGTTGAAAGTTTATCAACTAAAGTAACTTGTAATTTTACGGTTATTCAGTCTTGTCCAACTTCCATAATAATAATGTCATTAAAAAATTATGATTACAATTTTAATGTTTTACAAAATGTAACATGTTCCAATAACAGCTTTTTAGAAAGTCATAGATTAAATTTTTGCACTCTAATTTGTAAAAAATATTTTGAAATACGCTTACATGATGTTAAACTAAATCAAAAAAATCTTCTATTGTGGATAAACAGCGACAGTTAACTAAATTAATTTTATTTAATAATCGAAAGCATAATATTAAGGATTATGTTTACTTGTTATTATTTTATTTTGCGTAATTAATATGAATTTTTTTTATTATTATATAAACATCATCAACTATTAATTTTATGTAGTTTAGGTACTTTATGAATTATTAAAATTAATATGTAAAAGATTTTGGAAAACATCAAAATTAGCAATCAATAGACTGCATATTTAGATACTATTATTCATGTACTTTAACATTGTTATCTACAACTCATCATAGAAAAATAGTATGGTTTTTAACGATTCATTTGTTCTTAGTCTTAATTTGAAATCAAGCTGTATGTTAAAAATGTTATGAGTGATTTCAAATATGAGATTTTTTTTTTTCTAACAAGGCTTTTTCATGAAAAATATTTTTTCAATAATGTACACTGTGATACCATAAACTATTATATAATTTATTTTACTTTCCTTAATTCATATTACGGATAAATGTGATAGGATAAGTATTAATAAACTATAAAAGTCTTCTTATGATATCTGGTGTTATTGTATTCATATTTCAAATTGTAATGATTGACTTTTGTAGTAGCACAAAGTCTGTAATACTTGAACTTAAGCAATGAAATGTTAATTTAAGTTTAACAGTTAATATTTATAAAAAAATCAAATTTTTTGCTAAAAAATAGGAATTATATTTCATTGTAAATTGACTATTCTATAGTTTTGACCAGTGGTTAAAGTGAAAAATAATTGCAGGGGGGACTCAAGCTAATGCAAAAAAAAGGAGTCCCCTCAACAAATTTTGTAGCCAAGAGTAAGGCATATGCCCCCCTGATTTTTTAAAATTATACTTTTAATCCATGTTATTGTTGACCTAATTTTTAAAATTAATCACGGACGTATACAATATGTACATAACTCAGTGATTATAACTCTAAAATACTAAAGTATTTAAGTATTCTATTTTAGTTAAAGTAAAAACGAAACAGTAGGTAATAAAAAAAGTGTGGTTTTAAGCAAACATTTAATTTAATTGTACTAAGGGTATTGCACAATGTATATTTTGTAATTAAAAAACGGTTGTTCTTGTTTTAATTCATAATTATAAGTATAATTTATTAATTTTGTAACCAATTTATAAAATAGAGGATAATGTTTTTTTTTTTTAGCTATTACAAGTTATATTTTGATAATTGGTAATTATATTTTCGGCACAAATTCACTTTACCGAGCGCCCTTTTTTTTCGCCTTTTTTTTTTTTGAAATCTAAGTATTTCAACGTTTTAAAAACGATGGCGCAAAAAAAAAGTCGCGGAAATCATTAGTTTCTGAGTTATAGTTGTGTTAAATTGGCACAACTCTACATAATAATTATTATACGTAATACTAGCCCAATGAAATAAGGCGTGTGATTAGAACCTAAGTATTCACAGTTCGAGTCCGAGTACATGAGTCATATTTTTTGCACTTTTTTTCCTTATGTTTTCGTGGATAAATTTTAGTTTTTTTTTCAAATTTTACCATGAAAAGTTAATGGGTGTAAAGGACGACTCGCTACGCCTACCGGCTCCGCTCGCCAACTCAAGTGCCGCGTTGCGGCACTTATCGAAAGGATGGAGCTTCGCCCCAAGGGACGTGAGGTACCTAACCTGCCTGTGTAACCCTGATACTGCTCTCGATTATATAAAGGTTTCGCGTGTCCTGAAACCTCGCTTCGCGAGAAAGATGAAATTCGTGAAAATATTACGTACCCCCCACTAGTTTATAACTGTTAGTTAACCACGAAAACATAATAAAAAAATGCAAAAAAATTGTAGAGCAGTGTTGGGGATCGAGCCGTGATACACAGGTTCTAAAAGACACGCCTTATACCATTGGGCCAGTATTACGTGTATGTCACCGATATATACGTATTATCATATTATATGTTAATTTAAAACGATTATAACTCAGAAACTAATGATTTCCGCAACTTTCTTTTTGCACCATCGTTTTTAACACGTTGAAATACTTAGATTAAAAAAAAAAAAACCCAAAAAGAAGAGCGCCCGGTAAAGTGAATTTATACCATATTTTCTAATAAATATATGAAGGTGGGTGGGTCCTCAGAAATATTTTCAGCAACACGTATTAATTTGAGGATAGCCGCCACTGGTTTTCAAAACACGAGGGAATAATATGAGAAAAATAAGTGACATTCCGGGCGCTATATTATAAAGAATCAACAATCCCGTTCGACACACACGCGAGTAGGTTTTAATATTATATAGGTAGATTAGTACTTACGTGTGCGTGAGACACCATGGGTACAAAACGGCCGTGAACACGATGATAATCGTCTGGACTGTATCCGGTTGTTTGGTTTATTCGACGTGAAGAAGACGCGCGGTGTGCACGGAACGCAAGAAATATAAAAATGCAAGATGGCAAAACAACGTTTTGGGCGGTGCGGTGACGAATCCAAGTGGCGCATGCGTAGACGGTCGGCCAGTGGGTACGTCGCGGTGCGACGTCTGCCGGTGGCGCGACGGCGGCGTAGCGGTGATTTTTGAGGTGGAGGGGAAAACGAACGATGGAAACGCGTCTGTCCGTCCGTCCTGCGGCAACAGGTTAACTCGGGTTTTCGACGAAAACGTTTACACTACTCCTCGCATACAAAACACGTGAAAAGATTCTGCTTCGTCATTCCTAGCCGAGAGGTTAATCTTCATGGAAAAAAAAATAAAAATATTTCCGTTTAATTTGAAATCTGGCAAGCGCATTAAAGGTCCGCACACACTGCCGTGGTGGCGGCGGAGGTGGCGGTGGCGGTAGCGGTGGCGGTGGCGGTGGCGGTGGCGGTGGCGGTGGCGGTGACCATCACTGTCCACGCACACGGGCACACGCACACTGCGTAATTTGCAAAGATTTTCATGTACACTAAGGCCGGGAACACGCGGGCGTTATTTAACCGCGCGACATTTTTACCGCGCCGCAATTTTACTGTGTCAATGTGCACGCGACAGTTTTCGAAATGTCACGCGTTAATTTTACGGCGCGACACTCGTGTGTTGTACTGTATTAATTTTAATGTATTTCAACAAAACGCGCAGTAAAATTACGGCGTGGTAAAATAACGCCCGTGTGTTCCCAGCCTAATGCAATAAATAAATATAGGTACCTAATTAAAGTTGAATAATTAAATATTCATTAAATCAGAATAATTTATCTAATATGATATGGACTAAGTTTCACAATTTGTAATAGAAACGTTTTATCTACGTATGCCTATAGGATCTAGATAATACTATGTGGCCTTTTGTATTATTTTCAATGAACATTTGTAGCTGTTGAAGTATTTCTATTCAATAATCGGTTAGAACCAAATAAACAAAGTATTTAGAAGAAATACTCTAATATAATATAACACACAGTGTAAAATTAAAAATATTTAGATTATAAAATAAAAAAATATAATATCAAATGAATATGAAAAATTATAATATTGTAACATACAATCGAACGTATTGTATAATCTAGATAAATTATAGTTTCCGTACATTATCAACTAAAATGACAATTTAAAATAATTGTTTAAACCTTGTAAATATAGCAGTAGGTACTAGTACTCACGCAAGTTATTTAAGAAACTAAGCTCATTTTATAGTTACGTCCATTAAATTTAGATCGTCAAAATGGTAAATGTTGTAATCCGCTAAATAAACTCGGTGAAATTAATAACTCGAGAAACCCTATTTTCTTTTATACTAAATATTTTATTCAGAAATGATGTTGTTTTATAATTATTCTCGTAGACCAGTTCTAAGACAGTTTTTACTAAGTATATGTTGATTAATCAATTCATATTGAACTTTATTTAGATTATTGTTTATTGAATATTTTAAAATTATTATAAATAGTAAATATTGATATAAATAGTAGATTTAATGTAAATTTATTCTATTTGCTGACTTGTCACAGCATAATTCTACTGAAAAATTATATAAAAGCATTACCATCAATATTATTACTGCCTCGCAGGTCGATAAACTTGACTTTATCGCCAGGGCTTATATTTTCATAAATTATATACCGAGAAATTTTTTAAGGTAATTAACAATAAAATGGTTGAGTTCATACTAAAATTTAAAAAATTATTTGATACAATTTTAAAGCAACTACCTATTTATCTGTAATTATCTCTGACATAAAACGTGCAATTTGTCATTTAAAAAATCATAAAATGTATAAGTGAACAAACTCACATATTTTCATGTAAAATCACAATTAAAAAGCACGAAAACACTTCAAAAGTTGAAATTTTTCCGTTTTCTTTGTATTTGTTGATATATAGGTACCAATAATTGACACCTTCAGTAATTCAATCACATATAGCACTACATCCTCATACGTGCAAACTATGTCGATTTAATTCACCGGATGAACGCGTGAGTTTGAGATTTTTATTATTTCGTCCCAGAAATATATTTCAAGATTCTACCCACTAGCTCTTACGGTTTGTACAACAATCAATAACTACGGTATTTTGTTAGAGCGCGGTATGCTACATGGAACGTGTTTGTAAAATCGACCAAAATATTCAAATTGTATGTAAACAACGAACGGTTTACAAATGACGTGCCCCACGCCGATATTATACAGAAACGTTCGTCGTTTAGCCCGAACATTAATTGTCGACAGTACTCGTATTTTTCGCACTGCTCGCGAGAAGGATTTCGGCAGAATAAATTACACCGCCACCGTAGGTAAGTGCTGTTTGCTCGGATAGTTGTCTGACCGGGTTAAAAACGCTCAAAACTCACGCCGAAAACTTCCATAATTCACTTTAAAAATCAACACGAACACCGCACATAACAATCTACATAAACGCGGCAACCGCCACCGCAACGTCGTTTTCAGTGAATCGATCATCCTTGCGGTTCGTTCGGAAAATTAAATCGATCAACGCAAGTTATTCGATTGATGTAACAGACACAATTGAAGGTGACTGAAGTGCAGGCCAAATACTACACGTACATAAACATAAAAACGAAGTAAATATTGAAAGGATCGAGATAATATTTTTTCATTAGTATTGTTATTAACTTATTATTAAAAAGAAGAACGTTTTCAGCGAGGATTACTCGATTTTCGGATTTCGATCCAACGATTTAGAAATTTCATTGATAAATTGGATCTGGTCAAAATTCAAATAGCTCTCCAGATCACTACAAACTTATTACTTGAAGATAATTTTAAATGGTGCTGAACAATTTTTATTTTACTCTTTAAACTTATAACTATTTAAACAATTGAAGCATAATAATATATAATATATAATACGTTTCATAGAAATAAAAAATTTTTTTCTGCAAGAAGTTAGCCGTGATTGAATTTTCGTAGCTATTATAAAAAAAGACTTTATTTACAAATCATACATAAACTCAAGCTTATAAATACTTAGCGACGACTGACAAATATTATAGTGAGTAAAGTATGTGTGGAAAAATTTTGAAATAGGGAGGCCAAACTTTGAAGACATTTGTATAAATCACCCGGCAACTTTACCTTTACCGAAATGTCGCATTAATATTTCTGCACAGTGTGAAATCCCCGTCTCTGTGTATTTATCGCTGGATTACAAATTCGCGCGCGCATTTCTAACCACTTTCTTCCGGCCGTGCACAGAACAAGCGGCCCGAGTGCTTAAACCTGACTCAGACGGGTACGTATACGTATATGTAAAATGCGATGTACCACGGCATATGGCCCCGGAAGGCTTAGGAAGATTAATCTCCGTAAGACCGTGTCGAAACGCTTTGGTTACAAGTCCGCTGCGAATGACGTCCTCCGGGCGGACATCACCCTTTCTCTATGGGTATGTGTATAGGCCATATATACAGGCGCTCTGGCGAAACACATTGCAACCACGGATTTGCGACGATCGCGTTTAGGACTTTTCCACAAATGACATGATAACCTGGAGTATAATCATTACGTTGGACGGACGCCGAGATCGTTCGAAAACTTTCTATATTCTTTTTTTAGATTCTCAGTGAAGCGAAGGATGTATTGGTTTTACAATGTTTTTTTTTCTGAAATCACATTTTGAGCGGTTAACTTTATCCAAGTGTTTCATCCAGAAACTCTATAGATCGGAAACCGCATGTGTATGGTATTTTAAGGGTAGATTTTCCTCTTTTCTCAACAGCTCTCTACAGTGGCGGATTTGAGGGGGTCGACGTGGCGATCGCCCCCCTAAGGATTTTTTTTGTTACCTTTACTATACAACTATAGATGAATTAAATTGTAAAGCAATGATAAATCCTTTTGTCAATAAAATAATTCTGAGTGGAGAATCAGTTTTACATGAAATTTGATTAAAACAGTCGATTTCGTCAAAACTAAAATCACAAAAAAAAAAATCAGTACGTTTTCAGTTACGCCCTTGTTAATGAAGAATCCATGATACCGATTCGCCCCTCCCTCTTAAATAAGCTTCAGATCCGCCACTGGCTCTCCAAGTGTAAGGAAAACTGCCGCAAAACCTAACAAAACAGTAACATTTTCCGTAAACAAGACTTTCATTAAATCTATTTTAGTCATTTAGTCATAACTCCAAATTTAAAGTTACTAAAAACTTGTTAGTTACTAAAATCATTGACACAAATTTTCATATATGACTTCAGTTTCAAAAAAATTTGATAATATTTGAGCTAAAATAGAACTTTGAAAATACCTCGTTTTTCAAAAGCTAATTTCCCATAACAATTTAAATCTTTAATAATAAAACTTGGAAATTGTTTACATGCCCTCGCTCATACAATTATCTAACGGTATTGAAACAAATTGAAATCATTTCTCAAGATATTTTATTTAATAAATTCTTAAGCAATTTTTACGGAATCGACTATTTTTACATCAATTTCCTATTTTAAATATTTGCCAAAAAATAATTCGTCCGTCTAATCATGATGAAACTTAATAATACAGTTAGATCAACATGTTTTGAATCTTTTGATGAAAAATGTCTTCTTTGTTCAGACATTTTTAATGGTTTTGATAAAAAATTAAAAAAAAAACTTACTGTCAATTAGACTAAAAATGGTAAAATATAAAAAACAGTATATATTTATACCAGTGGCGTATTTACGGGGGGGATCATTGGATTTGACCCCCTCCCCCAAGATTTGAGATGAACACTTTTTGTGAAAACTAAATTTATTTTAGCTCTATGGCTCATTGACACTGGTAAATAGTAATTTGTGAGATATTTTGATTTTTTTACTAGCAAGTTGTGGACAAATTATCTAAAACATCTAGGAAACTAAATTTTGTTATATGAAATAAAAATAAAATATAATTCAGAATTAAATACATTTTTTTGTATCTGTGTATCTGTTTAATATCTGTTAACTATTAAATATAAATTATATTAAGTTTTTCAAAACATATCTACTGTAGTTTTGTATTTAATTATTTAAATGCAAAATTACAGTAAAAAATAATCAAAATTTTACGGGGCTTATTTGTAATTTGTCTCATTTAAATATGTGATCTCATACTTCCGTGTATTTTGTAACTCTTTTGTAACTTTATTGTAATGCCATGGAGCTAAGTCCTCAAATTTATACTAACGCAATATATAAATCATGTATTTGTCCAGTAGCCATTAAAGCTTAATACTAATTAAGGGGTCCCTATTAAATTTTTTATTTTGATCCCCCCTCCCTTGGAAAAATCCTAAATACGCCACTGGTTATATAGTATAATAGTACTCGCACACACACACACACTGGCGCTTGTGTGCAATACGTGTACTTATCATTATATCGATATTATCCATTTTTTTCGCATATTCTAGCTTTAAAATCGCCGTTTTAATACTTCGGTACGTGGATTTCATGCGCTTGTTATATATGTGTCGTATATATAGTCACATAGTGGAAATGTGTCTCGAGCGCAAATGAAAGAATTCTAACAAAAGAATTTCGCTCTTCGATGATTTGATTTTATGCTTGAAAGACACGGGATGTATTTTTTATTGATTGGCTATATAGTTATTTATTTGATGAAACTCACTATAGTGACCATTCGTATTATAAAAATTTACTTTGACGGGAACAATAAAATCTTCACTAAGCGTTTGTTATTCCGAAAAATAATTTTTGTTTATACCTGCTCGTGAAAGTTTAATTGTTCATTTTATTATATTTTATTATATTATTCTAATTTCTTTCTGTTCATCGATCCTATTTTCACGTGAGAAGATTCGAACAATCGTAATAGACGAAAGCTGTATTAGTCAAAGTAAGTAAAACGTTTGATTGGTCCTGGATATTTAAGATTTTACTACTTTTCCATAATATTGCTCGTCTCGAATCAGTTGTAAAAAAATACAATATATATATACCTACCTCAAACGAACACACCGAGATTTCAAACGAACGATCGTTTAATACCGTATGGCCTCATTGATCAATGACGATTGAAAAATATTGATTTGATTTCGCAGACGACCACTGAAAGCAAATACAAAAAAATGTCTGCACCGGTTCCAGTAAGGTACGTACACCTCTATAACGCTGACATTACGATTTGTCTGTTTTCCAACGCCATGCCGGGACGGTATAATGTAGCGAATGACGTGTTTTGATTCTAGTTGCTCGCACTCAAACTTGAAGAAAGTCGCCAGAATCGGGAACAAATGCGCGATTTGTAACACTCGCGTATGGAAATTCTGGAAGACCAGAAAATGCCGTGGTACGAAATCACGTTTCGTGTAGCTAGAAATAAGTCAAAACAATCGTTTGTTTATCTCGTCGCAGTTTAAGAGTTTTTAACAATTTTAAACAAAGAGTTCAACGGTTTTATCGAATAAAACGTATACTTTTTCAGACTGCAAAATCTTACTGCATCGGTCGTGCGTAACGGCCTGCGAACAAAACGTAAGCATATATCAAATTATTATTTCAGCCCGGCTGCGTGACTTCGGCGACAGGACACGTCACGTAGACGGGTCGTGAAATCTCAAATGTTTTTTCACCCTCATCGGTCGTGACCGCCGACTACCCTCTCTTTGGAGTCACGTCACCGATTTTCAGCCGATCTCCCTGTCCCCCGAGTCATCAACGTGTGCCGCGTGTTTTTACAGACTGCAGCCCGGCAAGCCGTCATCCCGGTTTCGATGCCTCGGGTCGCGCCAGCGGAGGCCCAGGAAAACCGGGTGGCGCCGTTATACGCGGCTCCCTGGACCTGGAACTGGGAAAACGTGACCGCGGTCGTGGTCGACTGCCGCAGCCGCCGCGCCGTGCCGTTGACGGTGACCGTCGGCCACGAACTCACCACGGCCGGGTTCGCGGAGCTTTTCGAACCGTCGTCGCGTCCGCGGACCGCCGTCGTCCCGCAAGAGCTCAGGTCGTCCGCCCACCCGTCCGTGGTCGAAGCCGTGATCGCGGAGCTCGCGGAGGCGTTTTCCAGGTGGGCGATCGCGCACGCGGTCGGGTCCATGGAGCAGGAGGCCGCCGGCGACGGCGATCATTCGAGCGGCAAGGTCAAATGCGAGACCAGTTTGTAAGGCCGCGACCGAAGGCTTTTAGGGCCACGTCAGGTAAGTGAGCGAGGTAAGTGACGTCTGTCGAGAATCTGGTTTGGACAAGGGTCCCGAGCAGATCTCTCGCCTGCTTAAATGATTTAACTTGTTAATTAACAAGATATTAACAGTCTATTAACTTGTTCGTTATGATATTCGTCACGAGAACGAATCGAAAATATTCGATTCCGTTAGGTAGGTTACAAAGATGTGTTGAATATTTAGTTTTTCGACGAAAACGTATGTCACTTAGGAAGTACATATTTTCATGATAGGCATATTATACTTTATATGTGGTTAAAATAATTTTTTCGTCGTAACCGGTCAAATGACTTTTTTTCCTAATAATAATTTTACTAAAATGTACTCGTGTAGTTCTGATGCACTTTCATTGTATAGTTCTAAATAAATAACGATAGAAAGAAAAATGTGCATCTATTAAACAGGTGTTTTAGGGGCTACAGCAGCAATTCTGAAAATGTTATGATTATAATTACACTTTTTTAGATTCTATTTTTAAATGCAAAACATTGAAAACTAAAATAAAAATGTAGAAAGTTTGAAAATAATAATTTAAGGTTTCTGACTGTATTTATCAATGACAGTTTCAAAAAAAAAAAAAACCTTAGCCTGTCACCATGTATAGTACAATGTAATTTTGAACCAGGCTTTAAGTTATTTTTTCACACTTTTTTTGCACACTCGTTCTATATCGTTCTAAATAAAACTACGATAGAAAAAATATTCATCTAATAAACAAGAGATTTCGGGCTGCTCTCAGCTATTATGATCATTAAATTATAATTATTAATAATACCTTTTTCTTTAGAAAAAAGACGAGAGATTTCCTCGTTTTGAAAGGGAACCGGTGTGGCCGGGATTATTTACCGCGTGACATTTTACCCCCCTCCGGTAAATTTTCACTAGTGAAATTTTACCTCCCGGTAAATATTCGCTAGTGAAATTATACCTCCCGGTAAGTATTCGCTAGTGAAATTTTACCGGGGTTTATAAATACACTTGGATAAAATTCCACTAGTGAATTTTTACCCCCGGTAAAAAATCACTAGTGGATATTTACCGGGGGTAAAAAATCACTAGCGGATATTTACCGGGGGTAAAATTTCACTAGTGAATATTTACCGGGAGGTAAATTTTCACTAGTGAAAATTTACCAGTAGGTAAAATTTTACTAAATTAAATTAAGTTTTTCATCATGATCCTCGAGGAAGCCCAGGTCCCGGAGAAAATACTCAAGTACCCCCCCCCCCCTTCTAGTTGGGCTTGTTAATATACTTGAAACTTACTTGATGAGTTATCAACGAACTAGTTGTGTATTTCAATATATATATATATATATTAATAAAAAACCATAGTGAATTTTTACCCCCAATAAAATATATCTAGGGAAATTATCCTCCCCCCCCCCAATAAATTGTCTCTAGTGCAATTTTACCTCCCGGTAAATATTTACTAGTGAAATTTTACCTCCCGGTAAATAATCACTAGTGAAATTTTACCGGGGTTTATAAATACATTGGGGTAAAATTCCACTAGTGAATTTTTACCCCCCGTAAAAAATCACTAGTGGATATTTACCGGGGGTAAAATTTCACTAGCGAATATTTACCGGGAGGTAAAATTTCACTAGTGAAAATTTACCGGGGGGGTAAAATTTCACGGGGGTAAATAATCCCGGTTACACCGGAGCTGAATAATACCTATTTAGTTTTCAAAAATATAAACAGTTAAATAACAAAAAAAAATTAACAAAAATACATAAAACTGTATACTTAATTAGTTAATTTAAAAATAGTAGGTAGTTTAAGTCTTGTCGGTTTTCATCGTATTTGTTTATGACCCTATTATATACTAATAAAAAATTAATACAAATGTGTACCAGATCATATATACTTAGAATCCAGCTAGCATAAACTTGAAACAATATTTATAGTATTTGTTTTTTATTTCAAATCAAAAAAACTCATTTACTATCATTTACTAATCATATTCTGGAGTGCTGGTCGGGTCGGTTATGTGTGCATAACAGTATCCCTTAATTCGGCAGTATGTCGTATTGGGCGAGTTGTCTTGAGCACTGAAAACGTATGGTACTGGATGCTGTTGTACAGAATACGCTCCCATATACGTTTAAATTACAATTTGCTGGTATTTTGGTTATCGTATTGATCTGGGAAATGTGTTAACAGATATATATTGTGGGTGTCATAAATGACATACGGTGTACTACCGTCGGCTCCGGACACCGTTACAATATATTTTTAAACATGAGCATTTATGTAATTAAATACGTATGTGGGGTATATATTTATATTATAATAAGGTACTAAGAGACATTAAAGTGTAACCAATTTAAAACATAATTTATTTTCAATATTATAACAGTGGGGTGTTGTAAACACCCCTGGGTACGTAATTAAAGTTCAAAGAGATTTAATCGTTTAATATTAAGATGAGTGGAGTTGTGTAGTATATTTTTTCGGGGCACTCCTACTTTTCAATCCTCTATTTTGAACTTTTAACGTTTATATATTTTTATAATGCAGTTTATATGTATTAGTTCTATGAGAAATAACACTTTGAATATAAACATTTTCAAAGAAAAACTTCCAAAAACATTATTTTCATTCGTAATACAAAGTTATACACAGAACCTGTCATTTAAGGACAATAAAAATAATTAAAAATTCACGTAAATATTAAAAAAATTGTTCGTAAAAATATTTTCCTATTAGATTTTTTGATTTAAAGATAAGTGGAATAGGCCTAGGGAGCAAATCTTTATTTGTTCCCTGGGGAAACCACTAAAAAAAAAAAACGCGCCATGTGTAATACCTCATGCTTTTAAATAGCGCTAATACATTATTGTAATAATAATGTATTGTTTGTTATTCAATAAGCTAAGGTGGTGAGGAAACTTACACAATTATGTGATAAGATCAAATAAAAATATTAACATGTATACTTTTGAAGAAAATAACACCAAAATTGAAAATCGAATTTTAACTCTTCTCTCGGTGTAAAAATCTTTTGATTAAAATATGTGTGTAGTAATCAGACATTTTTGATTGTAAATCTAATCTACTAAATCTATTTATTTCTTATATTATAGTTATGACATTGAATAAAAATGCATTTAACTCATACTTTTACGTAAACACAATAATTTAATTACAATCATCTAATAACCATCTTGAAAGTGTTCACCAATCATATAGTTATATAATTATCATAAGGGCCGATTTAAATGCTCT
Organism: Therioaphis trifolii; assembly: GCA_027580255.1. Classification (NCBI taxonomy): domain Eukaryota; kingdom Metazoa; phylum Arthropoda; class Insecta; order Hemiptera; family Aphididae; genus Therioaphis; species Therioaphis trifolii. The sequence continues at coordinate 140,983,437 of CM050404.1, forward strand.
GAAAATTATCAAAAAATATTCGAAAAATAACCAAAAATATCCTAAACAATTTGTCTTTGACCGCATTGGTGACCTTAAAAAATGATCTAACATTTTTTCTTCGTTTCTATTTCACCGTAAAAATCAATTTGAAACAGAGACATTTTACTACTGAATTCACATAAATTACTGTAAAATAATAAACAATATGATAGAAATAATAAAATAAATGATAAAACTTGTATGATGGCTCGCTTTACCAGAACTTGTTAGTGAGACCGTATATTTTTTATTCTGAACTCATCAAAATACGTACCTATATATATACTGTTGTCAACGGGCTCCTAACTGGCGATTGGCCCAGAATGACGGCAACACGGTGCCCAAACTACCCAGAGAAAAGATTTATAAATACGGGTGACCAATAATATGAACAATATATAACAAATTTGGTTTGTCTGCCAATCGGTCAGAACTACTATTCAGACAAATAAATAATAATGTACGAAATTGAGACGGGCGCCCAAAAGGGGGCGGGGGATAAAATGCTAATATTAATAATAAAAAAAGGTACATAAAGTCGTATGGGCAATTATAAATATATACAATAATAATAAAACCTGGACGGCGACAGCGGACAGATGATGACGACAGCACGAAATCCAACGGCGGCGAGAACAAGCACACAACACCATCAACTCCTACGACCAATTATCGTAATAATAAAAAAAGGAACGATCGGTAAACGGCACACGCCAAACACGCCAACAACGGACGGTGGCTGGAACAAAAACGCAAAAGCCGACTCGTCGTGAACCGTGGTACCGGTTGCGGCGATCGGCCGAGGTTTAAGGTCGTGGATGCCGAGGGAGGGGCCGCTGAAACGTCTCGAAAGTTCGCGAAGTTCATGGCAGAACCAATAACGGTGGCGCGAAGTTTTCTATTTAAAAGTCGCTAAGGCGGCAAGTTTCGAGCAATTATTTTTATTATGTTGTATTTTTATTTTGTTGTATATTTTATATTTTTCATATGTACCAACTTGAGAGACTGAGCAGCTAAACTCTAGACTGTGGCAAATGTATGAGTTGCCCCACCCCAAATGACGCCACTGGTCGGAAACATTAAAACACATTAAAAATAAAAGTCTGCAATTATTATAAATATTTTTAAAAAAAAAGTAATCCAATCTTCAATATGAATAAAACTATAAAAGAGTAAGTACCTACTTTTTATTTTTATTTAACACAATGTATATATTTTATTGTTTTATTAACAAAAAAGTAAGTAAAAAATCATTGCACAATCATTGTTATTATAAAAAGTGTAAACAACTTAACTGAAGAAAATTAGGTATATGAAAAAACTTTTAAAAATTATTTATTTATAATTTCTAGGATGAAGGGGGTGGGTGGGTGTCTATATATTGTCTTGCACCACTAAGTATAATACATTCAAACCGCCTCTGGTGGAAGTGTCATTGAAAATAGAGTATTTGATGTAACCATACTTCATATAAATTCACTAGTAACTATTGCTATATAAAATTGAAGTGCTTTTGATGATGTATTGATGTCTTGAACTAATTGTAATTCTTCCAGTTTCAACAATGGGTTGAAAAATTTCAAAAAATCTTTGAATTCCATCGTGGTTTTCAACCCATCGAGTATCACACATTGATGTCAGTTTAGTCCACTTAGTATTAGGTACAATGTTTTTTATTTTAGTTTTTAATATACGTATTTGTCCGTATAGCCGAACTTTTAATGAAATTTCCAATAGATTTTATGGTTCCAATACAATTTCTGATGTATTGAACATTGCATGAATGAGCTAGTGCTAAATTTAAAGAGTGCGCACTACAATGCACGTAAAGTGCTGCTGGATGACTTTCCCTTATAATCGTTTGGACGCCTTTAAAATGTCCACTCGTGGAAGCAGCGCCATCATAACCCTGACCGACCATATATTTATCGTTAAAGTTATTTTACAACGACATAATATAACACGAAAAAATTTCGGAGGGGGTTTGGACCCCCAAAACCCCCCCTCGGGTACGGCCTTGACTAGTAGCAAGTAGTAACTACAGTAACCAGGGGTGTGCGTAGACATTTTTTTCGGGGTGGGGTTCAATATTTTTATTAACACATAAATCAAAATTATTTATTTAACTAGGTATTAATTTTGGCATATATATAAAATTTCTGGGGGGTTGAACACCCCTCCCCTAGACATGCTACGACAGTAACTACATGAGCATATTATACATAATACTGATGAAATCCTATCGAAACAAGCTTCAAATCTAAATTAAGAAATGTAGATTACTTTAAAGAAAGTTTTATTATTCACAAAATTATATGTTTTAGGTTTTTTTATATTAATGTACTAATGAGTATTTTTGTTCCATAATCTATTGTAACGACTTATAAAATAATTTTTATTTTCGTCGAGACACCTCATAATATTTTCGAGAAACATATGAAAATAATCTTTACGAAGTTTTGTAATAGTTAGTCAATTTTAAGGGGCACCACTAAAGGGTTGAAAATTTCCGAGAGAGTCAATTTTTGTTATTTTATTTTAGTTTTTTATATGTTATGTTAAGACTACAGAACATAGAGTAAAAAACGATAGAATCGGAATTTTGAAAGCATAAGGCCTATAAATAATATGTTTAAAAATGGCTCGTAAATCTATTACTTTTCAAAGAAAATAATAAAATAAATAAACAGTTCATCTTGTTGGTAATATTCCATTTTTAAGATTATTTAAAAGTATTTTATGAAGAGTCGAAAATTCGTATGATATTTTAAAATAGACTTCCGATAATAATCACTGATCAATTTGATGGAAATAAACAACTATTAGGTGTTCCCTTCATAAAATCAGGAACTGTCAAAAAAACAAGCTTTAGCATTTTATAATAAATTAGTATAGTGGAATCTTATTGAAAGTGTTCAAGGCGTTTGTTGTTACGACGTCTTCAAATATGGGTATATTGCAAGGGGCAGTGTGTTCTTTTAGAACAAAAACTCGAAAAAGATGTTCTCACTTTACTTTGTAGAAATGTAGACACCATATATTTGAAATCATTCTTAGAAGTATATTTGATAAAAATCTAAATCAGTCTACTGGACCTAACAAACCTTTATTTGAAATATGCCATCAAAATTGGTTTCAAATTAAATCTAAAAATATAAAACCCGGTTTTGAGGACCAATATGTAAATTTGAAATTAAATCATGTAACAAATTATATAATTAAATACCGATTTGAAAAACTAAACGAAAATCAACTGAGAGAAGATTACCTCGAATTGTTATAAATTTATCAATTTTATTTCTTGGTTGTAAATCTCATAATGATGTTTCTATTCAAGCTACAGGTGCCTTTCATTATGCGAGATGGATGGCAAAAGCAAAATATTTTGTTTAAACATTTTTTTGTGTGGTAGTGATTTTTGTTTAACAGCTGACAAACAAAGTGAAATTCGTGATGTTTGTAATTTTCTTGTAAGCGTTTATATTAAAATTCGGCTTAATGTGACAAACGCGGTAGATGCTCCTCTTACACATTTAGAGTTTTTCACAAAGCCTGTACGGTGTATCGAAATATCGATTCCGATATGAGTAACCAAGATATAAACCTAAGCGAGGACTGAGGAGCATATAGGCGGATATTTGGTTACATCTGTGGGGGGCTTGAAATCTTTATAATCTTACCCATTAACATAAGAAACATTTTTAGGTAACGACATTCAGTCTACTAGCTAGTGATTACTTTTCTTCATTTTAGCTGAGATGTCATATTTATAAATAATAACTAAATGTAATAAGAACGAAATAAAATTAATAAATATATAAATTATAGATAGCTACGACAATTTTTATTTTTAAGTTATAAATCTGTTCTTTTCGCCAAATATATCACTAATTTCATAAGTATTGATACATTTAGGTATTCTTTTTTCTATATACGAAATTAATTTAATATATTAAACCGCTTTTGTAATATAGATATCCGAAGCCATGTTTTTATTCGGTACATAGCTGAATAACTTATTTCACGACTAGAGGAATTAATTTCAAAGATTCCTTGACACGGGAAAATCATCGGAATACAATATTAAAATTGACAAAAATCGAAGAATATCACTAAAAATCATTGATCCGTGCTAAATGACCGCCGGCTGTAATTATAAAAGCACATGGGTATAGAGCGAGATTACCCACTTCGCAACGATTTCGTGATTTTTTTTCCATCTCATACGATAAACAAATTCCGATTCTTTATATTTAAAAATGACTCGATATTTTGTAGATGACGCCTGAACTTGGAAATGGGTAAATCGATTCGACTTTTTTTTAACAAGACTCTGGTCGGTCACGCTTTCGAAAAATAAATTAATAAGGATTTTATCAACTAATAGTCGTTTAAACGTGTGTAATTATTATTATTATTATGATTTTTGTACATTTTCCACATTAAAACAATATATTTTCTTGTACAAAAAATAAAACCATAACCATGTTATTGAAAATATTTATTATTGAAATCATTGTCTATATTTAAGATCAAACAATTTTTTATAAATCTAAAATGTAAGGTTTCAGAACAAAAAGCTCAAAACAATGGATTCGATCATTAACTACACTGATAGGAAAATACAATATTACTATTGACTAAGGTATTACCTTACATGTAAAATGTATGAATATAAATTTATAAATATTACATTTCGAACATTTCGTGACAAAAATGTTTGCAGTAATTTTTTGAACAAACGACTCCACGCCGTTTGGGTTTGACGATTGTCATTATTAACGTTCTAACATTTCTTCTCACTTTACTGTGTTGTGAAAGGAATCGAAACACTTCAGAACATATCTCACACAATATAGTTAAACAACGAAAATTACAAGGTATACTCATACAGCAACAGTGTTAAAAACCTTATGAAATCTGCACGCGATTCGTTTTATTTTATGAATTACTTTCAATACTATTCTTAACCCACTAACAAATGTCGTTTAGGGTTTTACGAAATTCTCCACTCTTGTGAAGAAACGGAATATTTACAACCCCTTAAGTAATTCATACATCTACTAAAGCTATGAATACAAATTACAGTTGATTTTCGAAATTTAATTTAATATTTTGTTTTGCGGTGGCCTAGTATACATGATCACGAGTTTTGATCAGTTATGTTTATTAACCGTTAACCAATGGTTATAACACACTTATATTTTATGGTAAATGAATAAAGTTTACTTATTTTCTTTTTTTTATAGCTATTAGCAAGAATACGATAAAGCTCAACGATCATGAAGTATATATACTAGGTAGTATACTAATCGATATCTAGAATTATTCTCAACTAACAAAACATCGTTTGATAAAAATCACGAAAATTAACTGATACATATCGGGATAAAATATAGATATGATTAATCTTTAAAATTGAAATACTTTCCCGTTTAGTTTCAACGGTAAATTTCACTGTGTAAATAAAAAAAGAAAAACGACGCAGATTGAAAAAATGGCTAATAAATACAAATATAAAAAAGACATACATCATGATCGCATTATAATTTCTAGTCTTTATTTGATTCAAGTCATAAATTATAATTCCTTGTTATTGGTGATCAAATATTTTGCATTTTTAAATAAATTTATAACTTACACCATGTGATTTATGAGCCGTTGTCAAGTGTATCTATAGATACGTTGTTTATTTTGTATCATACATGTTCATAAATTGCGATTGTTTTTGATTTATCGTTCTTTTGAAAATTTGTCTTCGTACGACGTACATACTCCTAGAGAATAACTGAAAATTGAAATAATTAATATTTATTATTATTCAACTGAAAAAGTTTTATCCTCTGGAATTAAATATGCGTTCACCAAGAAGAAGCGCAAGTGACGAGGCGGGAAAGCGTCTCGAAAAAATGTTTAGCCCAGAACCTTATGACTTCTTTACAGTCGTTGAGGTGCTGGACACTTTGAGAGAATTCCGAAGTTCTCCATCAAAACGCAAAAGGGTAATATTATGGTTTTAAATAGTATTATCATAATCATCGTTAATTGTGCAGTAATTACGAATAAGTATTAGATTCTGAGTGAAGTGAAAGTAAACTTTGACCAAAAAATTTATTCACCAACTTAATTATTCAGAAATTGTATATTGACATAGTTTAAAGGTTCATTTAATATTTTTTTTCTCTCCTAGATAGTTCCCAAGTGCGAGGAAAAACTCGAAAAATGAAGTAAAAACAGTAAAATTTGCACAAACGATACTTTCACTTAATTGATTTTAGTTTTTCATTCATAACTCCAGGAATAATATTTTATACAAAATTGAAACTTTCACCGTATTATATGAAAAACACCATTTAACAAACTTGCTAAAAATGTAAAAAAAAAATTGTTAGCTTTTGGGCTCCATATACGATTATTTATACATTTGGAAATACCTCGTTTTTTGAATGTTTATTTCTAATAC
>CM050404.1:140990020-141148635 GCA_027580255.1 Therioaphis trifolii
AACGCGCCTTTCTATGTCTCGAACCTCACCCTACACACTGACTTAAAACTACTAACAGTAATAGAATCTGTCTCTAAACTCTAAAAGCGCTACCACAACTCACTTCACTATCATCCAAACATTCTTGCTAAAAATCTTTCCAACCTAATGCCTGGTAACCTCCAAAAAGATTAAAAGGAAATGGTGCCGAGACCTACTCCTTGACTAACCCTCCCACGTGAAAAAAAAAAAATTTAAAAGCCGGAGTGTCGTCAATGGGCGGCTTCTTCACTCAAGCCTTTCTGTTAATTTGTTTCCATTATTTGTTATCCATTATGCTTATTATACTATATTTGTATAGATTGTATAAATCAAATAAAGAATAAAAAAAAAAAAAAAAAAAAAAACATTAGTACGATTAAAATCCAAAACATCATTGGTAGGTTATGTATTTTATTATAATTTTGGTATGTGATGTATCACTTTAAAAAAATTAAATTCTTACTTGTATTCCACAACTCTTCGTTATGCTATATTTCTAATATAAAATCTTCAGTGCTGTACATTTTAACTTTATAATTTATATAGTTTTATTACTTATTATCAAATAACTAGTTTTAGTAATATAACTGTTTGGACGTCTGGTAACCAAATGAACTGATTATAAACCAATACGCTGCAAAACGCGACGTCGCAAACGCCCAGTGTGAAAAATAACATGGAAAATACAATGTTTAATTTTAGATATTGCCGCGTACAAAACGCTCAAAATTAAACCAGCGCGTTCGAACGCGTTCGAACGCGCGATTTTTCCCCTAATGTGAACATGGCCATATGTTGATGTGTGTTTGATTATTGCCGTTCGAACGCCGCGTCTAAAACGCTCTAAACGCTGCGTCGAAAACGCGTAGTGTGTAACCACCTTTATTGTCATAGAAACCTGTCGGTTGCGGTTGTAGGGGATATCCACATTTTTATGTGGCGGTTGAAAACGCTATGTCGAGCGTTTATCGATATTTTTAATAACATAATTCCATATTTAGCTTTTAGCCTTTCCTTATCGGATTATTTACATTATCAAAACACTTTTGTTATATTACACGAGTACATTAGGTACCCATACACGAAAGATTTTTTAACGGATTTGGTCTGTGGCGGATTAAATCCTCTAAAGTCCCAGCGTGTGTGTTGTTCTGAGGATTAAATCCTTGCAATTTGAAAGTCCGGCAGATTTAGTACAACAGACCAAAGTCTATCGCTTTTCCACTAATTAAAAAGACTGGGTCCGGCGGACTTTGATGAGAAATTTTTATTTATTGATAATAATTTTTCTTTTATCCTTACTATTATTTATTGTTATCTATATTCTGTGTTAGCATATACATTTTTTTTAACATTTAATAATTTATAAATTTCAGTGTCACTTGGTGGAGTTTATTTTTTTAAATGATATTTCTTTAAATGTTGTACACATCATGGAGTGGAGTAGATCAACAACAACAGAGTTCATCGAGTTGTACCAATCCAGTGGCGCCGAAGACGGTGGTCAAGTATGGCAAGTGCCATACTTAATTATGGGGTGGGTGGTATCCAGATGCCTGTTGGCTGTTGGAAAATTTTGGTATTTGTTAAATATATTATGAGGTCATAAAACGTTTGTCAATCATTTTTAATATTATGTCATTCAGATCATTCAATTATAGACATTAGACAAGTCAGAGATGGATAAAATATGATAAAATAATGATTAGCCCACCACGGTATAACGGACAGCTATTAGGTAGATTCTTTGGGCATTCAATAAACATGGGTGGCAAGCCTCAATAACAAAATATTTATAATATAAATATTTACTAGCTGCCGTGGGATACAGGTGAATCGTAGATTATTTCAACTGTAAAGTATTTAATGCAAGATTCGTTCTAAAAGAGACCCAAGTGACTATGGAGACTTAAAAAAAAAAATGTATACAATAATTTAAGAAAATCACTTGGTTTATGAGATACTGGTGGTGGCAGACTGAGATTGTAATCAAGTTTATATTGATGATACCGTATCGGATTCGTGGAGATGCCGCGTATGGCGCAAATGGCGTTCGCTGTCTAGCAACTAGCAGACACTCATTCACTCTATGAAATTTGCGTTTGTTAGAAAATGTAATATTTTATGTAGATGGTAATAATAAGTTCTTTTAAATATGACTCATCACTAGGCTAATATAAATTTATTTACCAAAAATGCAATTGATTTTTATAAGATACACACAAAAATAATAAGTGAAATTAGTGATTTTAAACGATACAATAAAAATCAACGAATTATTTATTTATTCAATTATTAAAGCTCATCGCCTGGGCTAAGATTTGTATGCAATTAAAAATTGTAATATATTATGCATTTTATTTTCCAAAATATGCAAAAACGTGTATTTTAATTTTCATGAAGTGTTTAAAAACTGTTTTTTTTAGTTTCTATTATGACTTGAGATAAAAACAAAGATTACTTTTAATATACGCTAGATCAAAATGAAAATTCAGCAACAAACTGTCATTATTTAGCACTTTTTTTTTACTTTCGCATTTTTAAAATCACAATCACAATAATTTTACTAAAATCACACTGAAAAACAGTCTTATGTATGATGATGCACGGTTATTAAATTTGTACTACGTACTGAAAAAATTAGGATTGTGGAGAGTACACAAATACCCGACAAATAATTTCTTTTATTGGATTTTATATTGATACCTACATATTTTTATACTATTCTATTCTATTTTCTACATTATTATATTATCATACTACAATGCAAAATAAAAATAGTCCAATTTCATCAGAATAATTGAATTGTGGGATATTACTTATAAAAACTTAATTTGGACTTCACTATACTCGTTTGAAATATACAAATCTCATGTCATAAAGTATCAAAAGGGTATTATCATTGTAAACAGTTTTGTTAAAAAAACAGGTACATATTATCTTAAATTTGAATGAAAAATAATGATTTTCAGTTGAAAAATGTGTGTTCTTTACTTTGAAAAAGCTCAGCAAGTATTTTTATAGGAAAACTTTATCATACATATTACATTTTATACAATTTATTCAGTTTTTTCAACATCATATACCCACCACGTATAAAGCATATAATTATGCATCCTATTATATTTTAATTCTAAATCAAACATGATGGCATTGGTATGATAGGATGAAAGGTGGTTTTCTGTTTTTGATGACATAGTATTCATGCTTCGTATGAAAATTTTAACCGTACCGTGAGTATAGAGGAACTCTGTTCGAAAGGTAATGGCATAGAAATATTTACACAGAAATGTGAAAATAAATCACATAGGTGTAGATTGATTCGTTTTGGAATTCGATTCATAATATGAAATATTACTTGCACTAAATACTTGCATGAAATATCTCATGTTGAAAAGTACAAAATATATCATCATTTACCGCAGTTAATAAAAAACAGGTACATATTATAGGGTATTATCTTACATTTGAAAGAAAAGTTACATTATAAGTGTAAACAATTCAATAAATTGGTGCTACTTCTAACAATATTTGTCCTCTACATTTGAAGACCTTAGTAAATAGTTTGATCATCCATCCTCGACCATACTTGTATTACAATTTATTAATCAGTTCATTTGAAACGGTGCACCGATGGACGGTTGTCTGTTCCGTGAAATGAATTTAACAATCGTTTGATGGTAATAATATAGTTTTATTTCATAAATTGTATAAAGTGCTATAATAAGACAAATGCGTTCCGTACGGGCGAAGTCGAGCTTAAACAAGCGCGACTATGTATGAACAAGGCTCGGGCGGATTAATCCGGGCCGTACGACCGACTTAGATAAGCGAGCCGTACGGGCGGAGTCAGGCTTAAATAAGCGCGACTATAATGGGTCGGGGATTGGTCCGGGCCGTACGACGGACTTAAACAAGCGAGCCGTACGGGCGGAGTCAGGCTTAATAAGCGTGACTGTGATGGGTCGGGGAGGTTGGTCCGGGCCGTACGACGGACTTAAACAAGCGAGCCGTACGGGCGGAGTCAGGCTTAAACAAGCGCGACTATGGTGGGTCGGGGAGGTTGGCCCTGAAAAGGGCCGGTTTAAGTCTTCCGCGAGTACTGGAATGAGGACCGTAGATGGTCGTCGCCAGACACCGACGCGTTGTCGTCGGTATAACTACGTCGTCGTTGTCGTCTGGAAGCTGCACCGTCGTCGCCGGGAAGCTGCACCGTCGTCGCCGGGAAGCTGCGTCGTCGTCGTCAGGAAGCTGCGTTGTCGTCGTCGGGAAGATGCGCCGTCGTCACTGGGAAGCTGCGTCGTCGTCGTCGTCGTCAGGAAGCTGCGTCGTCGTCGTCGTCGTCGTCAGGAAGCTGCGTCGTCGTCGTCGGGTAGCTGCGTCGTCGTTATCGTGGAAATGTCTTCTGTTCTTCAAGTCAATGATCTAGTTGATGTTTGTCTGAAGGTTTGAGAAGAAGTGGTTTGTCTGGCGGAATGTACCTGTATATATACCCGTCGGGCGCGTTTCGTGTGGTGGTCATCGGATAGTTTGTTGTGATAAAACCGCATTTGTGCTATATGTGTCCTCGTTATCTAGGGGTGGTTTTATTGCACTGGACGCTACGAAAACGTCCCCGCGTGATTGGTCTGACGCGTTATCGCTGTTTTGTCGCGCTTGGGTGTGTCCGTTGTGTGCTCGTCGGTGTGTAGGCGGGTGCCTACTCACCGATGATTGTTTTATACTTTCTGTGTTGGTCCTGAAAAGGACCGTTTTCGTTTATTATGTATCATACCTTGGTTTTGCTCCGTTACAGAACCCCCCCCCAGATTTGATACCGGGGTATTACAAGTACCTGGTGGCAAATTTGTTAAACCTCGTAACGAGCAACTGTGTATTGACGCCATGTACAGCGTTTTTCTTAGTTCGTTGCGTGATAGGTACCACAATGGGGTATTGTCCGTTATCGCCATTTTCCTTTTTTCTGGTAGATTTGTTAGCTTCAGTTGTTCTGTTACATATTCCATTGCCATCGACACACTTATGTTTTCCTCGAATGGAATATACTTATGAATTGTTTTTGCATTTACCAGCCGCCAATCTACCGGTTGTGGCCAATTTATTTTCATCGTAACTTTTTTTCTTGCCTCATTTACTGTTTCAATCCATTTTATTATGTCTCGAGTCTTTTGTCTGTCCGCTTCTGTGGGTTGAATTTTTACTGCTTTCACCGAAGCTAATCCTCTTAAGTTTTCTTTTTCGTCTTCTTTCGTAGTAAGTAATCTTCGTTTTACTTCGGCTTCCTTTCTCGCTTGTTCGCGTTTAGCATCAATCGGAGCCATTGTCATAATGATAAATATTCTTTTTGTTTCATGGTTCTTTTATATGTTTTGTTGTCTCCAATACTTGGTTTTGATTGGATGTTGTTTTCTTCTCTCTCATTGGTTATTGGGTGTATAATAGGCGGTTTTCTTATATATTGATTCTTGTTCCGCCCGGACTTCTGGTACTGTTATAGTGTTAACCTATTTTTGGGAGTCTCAAAGTATGGGCGTACTTCTCCCACATTTATCAACTCCTCTTTGTCTGCTTTATCCTTCTTTATTGCCAACGTTGTTTCACTTATAATTTTTGTAATTTGGTATGGGCCTTCAAATAAGTTAAATAATTTCTTTATTTCGCTATTTTCTGCATTTGAAATTCGGTGGTTTTTCACAAGTATTTTTTGTCCTGGGACAAATTTCATGTGTTCATTTATTTTTTTATTAAATTTTTCTTCTCTCCTTATTGCTTTTGCCTTTATTCTTTCCGCTATTGTGCATAACATTTCATTTCATTATTGTCAGGTTGTGATGGGAAATGTATTATGTCTTCAAATGGATTTTTTGGTTTTGTTCCATAAAACGCTCGGTGTGGTGTCGTTTCTGTTACCTCCGATCGTAACTGATTCATCCATTTTTCTATAATGTTTAAGTACATTGGCCATTTTGTATGTTGTTCATTACAATACGTTCTTAATATTCGGCCAATCTCTCTATTGTATCGTTCTACCGGATTTGATTGTGGGTGGTATCTCGTTGCAAAGTGTGTTTTGATGTTCATTTTGTTTAACGTATGAGACCATTGTTTTGCCGTAAATTGTGTTCCGTTGTCTGTTAATATTGTGTCTGGTTTACCTATTTTTGGTATATATTCCTCCGTTAATTTTTTTAGAATTATTTTTGTTGTTGCCCTTTTTAAAGCGTACAATTTTATAAATTTTGTAAATGTATCTAACATTGCTAAAATATAATGCGTGCCACCTCGGCCTGTTGGTAATGGTCCCATTAGATCGATTGAAACTTTTTCTAGTTTGTGAGTTGGTTTGTGAGATATCATTCTACTTTTTGTTGAAAAATTTAATGGTTTGTTCTTTTGGCATTTATCACAATACTTGATGATTGTTGCTGTTAATCTGTGCAAGTTGTTTATACTGCAGTATTCCTTGATCGTGTGGTACGTCTTGTATCTTCCAGGATGGCCCATTGTTTCGTGAATTTCTCTAATGATTCTCTCTGCCATATGTTTTGGTATTGCAATTTTCCATTCGCTTTTCTCATTTTTTCTTACAAATATTATTCCGTTATTTGTTGTTATATATTCCGATTCTTTGTTTATTAATTTCTTTATTCGACTATCAAGTTTTTGTTCTTTTACCATGTTTTTGAACATTGATTTTAACTCTTGGCTGAACACTAGATTCGTTACTTTGTTTAATCGAATTTTATGTTCCGTGTGTACCTCATCCGTGCGTGGATACCTTGTAAGTGTATCTGCTGCAATATTGTCTTTCCCTGGTATATGCTCTATTTCGAAACTGAATTCTTGAAGTGCTAATGTCCACCTTGTTAACCTCCCGCTTGTTAGTTTACATTGTTTCATGAATGTGAGCGCTTGATGGTCTGTTTGTATTATTATTCTGTTTCCAATTAAGTATTGGCGAAATTTGGTACAACAATATAAAATTGCTAGTGCCTCTTGCTCCGTGGTCGTATATCTAGTTTCTGCTGGTTTAAGAGTTCGACTTGCAAATCCGATAGTTGCTCTCTGCTCGTCAATTATTTGAAATAACTCACCCCCAATTGCCGTGCTTGATGCGTCAGTGTTTAAGTAAAATGGTTGTGTAAAGTCTGGAAACGTTGTTATCACTTCATTTAGAAACGACTGTTTTGATTTTTCAAAGGCCATTTGGTGTTGTGACTCCCATTTCCACTCTTGGTTTTTTCGTAATAGTTCAATCATCGGTTCAATTGTGTGGGCGAATTTATTAATATATCTCCTGTAAAAATTTAAAAATCCTAAATATTTTTGTAATTCTTTTTTACTTTTTGGAGCTTTGAATTTTTGTATCGTTTCGGTTTTTTCTTGGTCCATTTTTATTCCTTCTGTTGTGATTATGTGACCGAGAAATGAGACTTCCTTCCTAAAGAAATGACACTTTTCTAGGTTGACCGTTATATTATGTTTTTTGAATCTTTCTAATACTTCTTTTATATGTACATAGTGCATGTCTACGCTTTCTGATGTAATTAAAATATCATCAATGTAAATTGTAACAAACTCGTGTGTTAATTGTCCTAATACTGTGTCCATACATTTTTGAAATTCGGCCCCGCTTATATTTAGTCCAAATGGTAATCTTTTGAATGAATAATTTCTACCATTGACTAGGAATGAACATATAGGTCTGCTTTCCTTTGCTAATGGGACTTGCCAATATCCCGACCGCAGATCGAGTGTACTTATACATTTTATCTTTTTAAATTTTGCGAATATTGTTTCCAATGTCAATGGGCGTTCACAGTCGGGTATTATTACTTCATTAATTTTCCTTGCGTCTAGGCAGAGTCTCACCTCTCCGTTTTTTTTGAATATCGGTACTATTGGGCTTGAATATTGAGAGTGCGCACGTTCTATTATATCCATTTCTAACATTCGATTAATTTCTTTTTCTACTGCTTCTGTCTTTGCAATTGGTATCGGGTATGGTTTTGTTCGAATAACGGTATCTTTGTGTAATCTTATTTTACACTCATATCCTATTATTTTACCTGGTTCTTGGCGAAACACTTCCGGGAATTGTTCCATTATTGATTCAATGTATTCTTGTTCATTTGGTTTTCTTAAACACATTGTTCTAGGTATTATCGGTTCTGTTGTTATTTTTGTGTAGATCTGTTTTAGATATACTGGTGATCCATTTTTCTTTTCTACAAATGGACATATTGTTTGCTCATTATCCCCTTTTAAGATAAGTATTCTTCTGTCGAAATCTAGTGTTGCTCTATTTTTCTCTAAGAAGTCGTTGCCAATAATTCCTCCTTCGTTTAAATCCGGGATTACTATGAATGGTGAATGGATGATTATTTTTTTTGAATGATAATGGAATTAACATTTGTATGTCTGCCTTTGTGGATTTATTGCCCATTGCGTTGAAAATTTTCAAACCTGACACGGTAGTGTTGGTATTTTGTGGTTGCATTGTATTTGTGTTTTGTAATTAGTTGATATTGCACTTATTTCTGCTCCTGAGTCAATGAGCATTTCAAATGGCTGTTCGTTGATCATTATTTTAATATATGGGCATCCTTGACCGTCTTGCTGTGTTATATTATTATTTTCGTATTTGTCATCTTGACTCAAATCTTTGGCTGTTATAATTGATGTCTTTGTTGTTTTTTTTTTATGTGGTTGGATTTTTATGTTCGGGTCTTGTGTTGATAATCTGTTTATTCTGTTTGTTTTAGGCCTTAGGGTGTTTATAACTGTAGGTGGTCCGTCTCTACAGTTCCCTCTTCCTCGTTTTTTGACTCATCGTCTGATATCGTTATTTCTTCCGATGGTTGCTCCTGTTCAACAGATAATTGATTCACATGATATTTCCATTGTGTTCTATTTGTTGTTATTGGTGTATTCTGATGGAATGTGTTGTTTTGTTGTGGCTTATTGTTGTTTTGATTATATGATCTAAATTGTTGTTGGTTATTTATTTGATTCTGGTTTTGCCTATAATAAATGTTTTTTTTCTTGTGGTTTTTCCTTGTCTCTTGTTGTACTTTCTATCTCACCTAATTTTTCCCATATTGATAAAAAATTTTTATCCGTTGTTTGGATGAATGCCTGTACCGAAATTGGAAAATGTTTACTAACTAAGTTAATAGCTTGATCTTCTGACATCGTCGGTGAGTCTATGTATTTTAATTCTTCCATCCATTTGTGGAAATGTTCTTGGTAGTCTTTCAGTACAGTGTTTTTTCCTGCTTCTGTACATTTTATAAATGTGTCCCACTGTTTAGTTTCTGAAAAGAAGTGTTTTAAGAACAAGGTTTTAAAATTTTGTTCGGATGTTATTGCGTCTTTTACCATTGAAAACCATTTTGCTGCCTTTCCTTTTAAACTGTTTTCAATAGCATACATTCTTTCTTCGTTTGGGATTGCCTTGTGCATCATATATTTATCTAGATTTCTTAAGAACTTTTTTGGGTGTTCCCCTTGTTCTTCTCCGTTAAATATAGGCAGTGGAACATCTACAGAACCGTTCTTGTTTGGGTTTGGTTGTTGTTCCTTCTCCGGGGTTGCTTTTAACTTTGCTAATTCAATTATTGTTTTAGTGTCATTTTCATTTATTAGTTGTCTGAGTAATGTTAATTGTTCTTCCATCGTTTTTTTTATTGTTGAAACTTCTTCTGTCAGTGCCGTGACAGTATTCTCCAGTCGTGTTATCTTTTCGCTGGCTGTCTCGTGAATTGGGGTATCTTGATAATTTTCAGTTTTCTTTTGTTTTACCATTGTGACGTGGTATGAGTCTCTAGTTGGGCGCCAGTTGAAACGGTGCACCGATGGACGGTGTCTGTTCCGTGAAATGAATTTAACAATCGTTTGATGGTAATAATATAGTTTTATTTCATAAATTGTATAAAGTGCTATAATAAGACAAATGCGTTCCGTACGGGCGAAGTCGAGCTTAAACAAGCGCGACTATGTATGAACAAGGTTCGGGTGGATTAATCCGGGCCGTACGACCGACTTAGATAAGCGAGCCGTACGGGCGGAGTCAGGCTTAAATAAGCGCGACTATAATGGGTCGGGGAGATTGGTCCGGGCCGTACGACGGACTTAAACAAGCGAGCCGTACGGGCGGAGTCAGGCTTAAATAAGCGTGACTGTGATGGGTCGGGGAGGTTGGTCCGGGCCGTACGACGGACTTAAACAAGCGAGCCGTACGGGCGGAGTCAGGCTTAAACAAGCGCGACTATGGTGGGTCGGGGAGGTTGGCCCTGAAAAGGGCCGGTTTAAGTCTTCCGCGAGTACTGGAATGAGGACCGTAGATGGTCGTCGCCAGACACCGACGCGTTGTCGTCGGTATAACTACGTCGTCGTTGTCGTCTGGAAGCTGCACCGTCGTCGCCGGGAAGCTGCACCGTCGTCGCCGGGAAGCTGCGTCGTCGTCGTCAGGAAGCTGCGTTGTCGTCGTCGGGAAGATGCGCCGTCGTCACTGGGAAGCTGCGTCGTCGTCGTCGTCGTCAGGAAGCTGCGTCGTCGTCGTCGTCGTCGTCAGGAAGCTGCGTCGTCGTCGTCGGGTAGCTGCGTCGTCGTTATCGTGGAAATGTCTTCTGTTCTTCAAGTCAATGATCTAGTTGATGTTTGTCTGAAGGTTTGAGAAGAAGTGGTTTGTCTGGCGGAATGTACCTGTATATATACCCGTCGGGCGCGTTTCGTGTGGTGGTCATCGGATAGTTTGTTGTGATAAAACCGCATTTGTGCTATATGTGTCCTCGTTATCTAGGGGTGGTTTTATTGCACTGGACGCTACGAAAACGTCCCCGCGTGATTGGTCTGACGCGTTATCGCTGTTTTGTCGCGCTTGGGTGTGTCCGTTGTGTGCTCGTCGGTGTGTAGGCGGTTGCCTACTCACCGATGATTGTTTTATACTTTCTGTGTTGGTCCTGAAAAGACCTTGGTTTTGCTCCGTTACACATTCATTCACATGCAATCCAATCGAATAAAACTGTGATTCGTGAGAAATTCTTGTAATCAACTTAGTACTAATTCTTTTATAAACATAAACAAAAATACAGATTAAATCTAAGAAAAGTCTTACCTAAAGCATTGTACTTTGTCGTATACGCCACGCAAAGGCTTGACGTATAACAACACAAAACAAGGTGTTTATTGGTTTAGTACACTCTAACCGTTAAACAAGCATGTAAAGAAATACCTATTAATTGGCCCGGACGACTACCTTCTTAAGTGACAAAGAATACAATCTAGCACTGCTTAATAGGATAGTCGAAACAGGTTTCTTTAAAAGGCTTACTTTCCCTTACAGCTCTAAAGTTATTTTACACTCGAAACAACTGACAAAGAAAAAGATCTAGCACTGGATGTTTCGAGCGTGAGGTAACCTTTACCTAAACGATATTGTACTTCTCTCCTCAAACTGACAAAGAAAAAGATCTAGCACTAGATTGAGGTTTGAAAATACAATATGTTTTAAACACCGTTTTTGTTTAAGTGTACCAACTTTCTCATGTACTTTTCACAAGTGCAAAAAATAGAAAAAGATTAAATATAAACACTTTTTAATTAAACACAAAAATATTATTATTACAAAAACAAAAGAATTGCCGGTCACCTCACTGGTAAATCGAGCAGCGTTTCGGCCTCTACAACGATGGCAGCAGAACGAACAATCATCACGTCTTACGGAGTCGTTTTATTCTGTTGCCATCTATCTGGTCATCATTTTTGAAGGTGGTGTGTGTATTCGTATGTGTACGTGTGTGTTTGCTGACAATATATATTTATTTTATTTTATAACAATAATTAAATAAAATTGGGTGTTCGGTATCATTTATGTGATGATACAACAGTCCCATGTGTTTGAAATAAAATATGTCCTTATATTTTGGGACAAACTTAATGTTTAAATGTTTGGGTAGTACAAATGTTGATAATACATGTTAATATTAGTGGAGGGGTTTAACTTATTGTAAATATGTATAAAATGTAATTTTTCAGAGAAGATTTTGATGTACATGTTTTTAAGCTACCACATAGTTAATTACAACATTCGTTTCATATACACATAACGATACATTTTGTTTTTAAAATTTTACATAATTGTGTTTTATTTTAATCTAACATAATTGTTTTTTTTTCTAAATTAATACATTTTTTTTTTTTTTTTTTATTTGAGTGGTCTTAAAATAGTTGTTTGTTTCCGGCAATAGAAATATGGAAATCGATAATTTACATTGTTTCACTAGTACATTTTGGAATGTATACATTTAAAATTGTATGTTAGTAAGGTTTTGTTTTTTTTTTCTTACGAATAATGGTTAGTATTTGTGCTCTTATTTTTTTCTAATTTAGTAACTTAATCTTATACTCTAATTACATTTGATTATTTGTTTTGTACAAGTTTTGATTAACATTATATATTTAATATATCTTTTTATCCAAAAGTGTTTGCATTTGTTAAACTAGAATATTTTATACAGTTCATTTATGCTTACGGGTATATCTACCACGCCAGGGGCATTATATGATGTGTATTATATTGCTAAGGTTTTCTGACAATACCTACGTATCTCCCACGTACTTATGTTCCTGTCCCTACCTATTTGCTATATATTGTTATCTGATAAAATATATGTTTATAATGTTCTGTATTAAACTAAGAATAGACGTCCTTTATACTTATTATTATTATTATTTTTGTTGTCATCATATTTGAAAATTGTTGCTAGTAGTCTTAGTTGTTGATCCGTCTTTTGTTAGTTGGTTTATTTTAATTGCACCGGTCGCTCTCCTGTTTTCGTCAAAAACATCGTCTCCTCCGTGAAAGGATGCTCCGTTGTCGCGATCGAATATCGAAAAGGCCTGTGGGTTTTTAGGTCGGTGACATTCTTACATTTTTGGTTTTCGTCTCTCATTTTATGGGACGGGTCACCATCTTGAAGCGTATGTCGATAAATTGATAAAGGTAAGTAATCGAAAATGTTTTCAAAAATAGGTCCCAGGATTGTAAATAACGGATTATTTTCAAAGGTAGTAATTTTCTGTTTTTTATAGTAATAAAATATTTTGTAAGGAAAATTTGTAATTCATTGTGGATTTCGGTACCTGCGTTTTATTGTTCTAAATTGCAATAGATTGTTTTAATTTGAATTGGTAGGTAATATATTTTGTTAAAAAAAAAAATGTTAATTATTTTTATTCTTGTTATTATTATTTATTATTGTTTTTTTTTCTTTAATTTTTCTATAAATCTGACTAGGTTTTCAAATTTTTTTCTGATTTCTTCTTCTATTGTGGTTTCGACTTTGGCAGTCAGACTTTTTATTCGTATTTTTTCGATGTTTTTTTTTGATGTTTGAGAGGGGTTATTATTTTGGACTAATCTTCTGATTTTATGGTGGCTATATAATTCTTTTCCTTTATTCATTCTATTTATGTTATGTTGGACCTTTTTTATTCTTTTAGCTAAGGTTTTTGCTGCTTTATTTTTGCTCATCTGAAAATGTTTTAAATGTATTTTCTTTTATTTTATTTATTTTTATTTATTATTTATTATTATTATTATTATTATTATTTTTACATATATATATATATTTTTTTTATTTTTTTTTTTTTCACCATTATTATTATTATTATTATTATTATTATTTTTTTTTTTTTTTTTTTTTTTTTTATGAGTGCCTAATTTTTGTTAGTCATTCTTTTATTGTTTAATTTTTTATATTTAAATATCCTAAATAACGTTAGAATACTGAATTATTTGTTAGTAATTTAATTTTTGCTCAAGATTTAGATTTAATTATTATATCATATTTTGTTTTCTCTTAAGTACCTAGTTAATTATATTTTATCTTGAATATTTTCTTGAACTTGTAAACTATTGGATTCGGTATTATGGATTACTTGCACCGTTTCTGATATTTTATTTTTATTTCGTTTTCTCATATATTTTGATATTTTGAAAATTGTGATACCTAACAAGATCATTAATAATGCAGATAGCGCTGTTGTGTGAACTGTCGTTACCTTTTCTTTATATTCATTTGTTAGTTCATTTTTAAGTTGTTCGTCTAGGGCTGTCATTGACTTTGCGTATATGTTCAAGTCGTTAAATTTCGTAGCCGAGTTATGGTGGTTTGCGTTATTTTCTTTTTGGTTTTTAATTATGGTATTAAATTTCCCTGTTGGTAGTTGGAATTGTGGTACATAATCTTTGGAAAAGTTACCTTTTCCTAGATATTTTGCTAAAATAATATTGTTTTTGGTAAAAGCTTTGCAATTGGGTTTCAAGGTTAGTATTCCTGTTCCATTTATTCGTATATTATTAACATCATCCTGACAGTTTATGATAAGATCTATTGTTTCATGTGTTGCGTATAACCAACGGTTATTGTTTCCTAGTTGGTGCCAAATGTCATTAAAAATAGGTACAGTTTTAATTTCACAATTTTTTGGCATAATATTTCCGTTTGTAAATAGTTGGAATTCGCAATTTGGTTTGACATTATTTGATAGTGGTATGTTAGTTTGACAGATTAGTTTTTGTTTTATTGTTTTGCACTTGTCAATTTGATTCTGATTAAAAAAGGTATATAACTGTTTATTATTTTCTACCGCTAGGAATTCATGTGTGGATTGTATAAAAATGAAATCATTATCTTTCACGTGCACTGGTAGATTAATGATTCGGTATAGAGTAAAAGATATGTTTTCTATTAATGGGATATGTATTACGTATACTAATAAGTGGTTATTATAAAATATTTTTAGGTCTATAATTTTTATAAAGTCGAAATAATTTTTTGTACTTATTTCTACTGGTAAATTTAAGTTTGTAGGCAGATTTGTTTTGATATCTTTTAGTTGTGTTAGAAGTTCACTCGGTTTTAGTACTTGTGGGTTAATTAGTCCGTTGTGTGCGTTCATTATTATATTAAGGAGTAGTGTCGTTTCTTTTGAGTATTGGTTTAGTATCTCGGTATAAAGTGAGTTGAAGAATAATATCGATTCAATCATATTTAAAATTTTGAGATCATCTTTTTGCAGTTTTAATTCGTCATTTAGTTTTTTTATATTATATTCTACATTATCCCGAATTATTGCGTAATTTGAGGTAATGTTTTCTACTGAATCTAAAGTATTTTTAAAAATTTTATTCTGTTCCCTTTGAATTAAGAGGGATTTTATCTGTTTTTCCTCGAGAGTTCGGATTTTTCTCTCATAATTTTCGCCTTCTTCTTCGGTGAGTACTCCGAATAGGGCACGCTGTAATTTACCTATCCCACCGAAAAATGAACTACGTCTTTTTCGTTTGTTGATTGTGTTTACGTCAGTATCGTCAATTGTTAGGTATTGTTGTAGTATTTCGCGTTCTTCAGTAATTTTTTTTAGTGTTTGGATATTAATTTTCATGAGGTCTATGCAAGTTTCTGTTAATTGTGCGTATTTTGATTCATATTTGGTACATAAATCTTTTAGATTGTCGAAATACGTCGTTATAGTTTTATGTTTTTGTTCATAGTTCGATATGTTATAGAATGTTATTAAATTCCATTGTGACACTGAAATGTGTAGTGGCGATATGTTTTCAAAATAAATGCCGGGGTTATTAGTGAATTTATTATGTTCGAAAGGAAGTGACTGTGTTATTAGTAGGCGAATAGTCGCAAATAATAAGATAATTTGCGTTTTCATATTGTATTGTGTATATTTGTCTTGTCGAGATTTATTGAGCACCCACTGTAAAAAAAAAAAAAAATAAATAATTTTATTCTTATAATTTATTTATCAATAAGGTTTTTTTTTTTATTTGAGGCGTTTTTGTTTATTTTAACTATTTTTCATAACGTTAATATTTCTTTGTCATAGAATGGTTTCATTCTTTGGACGTGTATGACGTCAATGGTTGTTTTTCCATTCAGTGTTAATTCTACTTTATAACTAACGTCTGTCAATTTCTCTACGATTTTGAACGGTCCTCTGTATTTATTCGCTAATTTTTTTGATTGGTTGGGAACGTTGAAATCGAATTTTATTAAAACTTTTTGTCCTGGGGTAAAATCTATATTTTTATGTTTTTTATCATATTGCGACTTTTGAATTGTTTGTTCTTTTTCTATAATTTTCGGGATGGTTTCCCTGACTTTTTGTAATTGTTCAAAAGTTTTAGTGTAATTAAAGGAATCGTCATCTGATATTAATTTGTTGTCTAAAGGCTGATTTGCTTCTATCCCATGAAGTAAGTAAAAGGGGCTTAGTTTAAGTCTGGAACTAGGGGTGGTATTGTATGCAAATACTACCATCTTATAGTACATAGACCAATTTTTTTGATTTTCATTCACATAGTGTGATAAGCTGTTGCAAATGATTTTATTCATGAGTTCTGTCATACCGTTTGTTTGGGGGTGATATGCGCTGGAGAAAATTTGAGTAATACCTAATTTTTTACACGCATACTCCACTTCTTTATTTTTGAAATGAGTACCTCTGTCACTACAAAAGTATTTAGGTACCCCATAGGATGTAATAATATCCATTAAAAAATTTATTGTTGCTGTTCCATTTGCGTTTGTTACTGCTTTCGCAAATGCCATTTTCGTTGCGTTACATGTAGCCACTATAAGATATTTTTTTCCGTTAGAGGGTGGTAGTGGACCTAAGTAGTCGAAGGTTAGGCGTTGCATTGGTTTTCCCGATATTAATGGAATGGGTTGGAGAAGTCCATGACCTTTCCCAGGGGGGTTTTTTATCATTTGACAGGAGTTACATGATTTAATATATTTTATTGTATCTTGGATCATTGTGGGCCAGTAGTATTTTAATTTTAATTTTGCCAAAGTTTTTGTAATTCCAAAATGTCCACTAAAAACCGAATCGTGATAAGACTTTAATATAGTATTGATTAAATTTTTAGGTATTACTAGCAGGTTTTTCGTTCCATAGGGAGACCAATTTTTAAAATGTAATAAATCGTTTTTAATACAAAATTGTCTTGACTTTTTTTTATATTTAGAATTAATATTAGTTTTAATTGCGGTTATTATACCATTACAAAATTCGTCTAATAGTTGATTTTGTTTTAAGTTTTCAATATTAATGTTATCTGTGGGTGTTGATTCATCATTTTCACAATTTTTTATTTCGCTTATTAATATGTTGATA
This sequence comes from Therioaphis trifolii, assembly GCA_027580255.1. Lineage (NCBI taxonomy): Eukaryota > Metazoa > Arthropoda > Insecta > Hemiptera > Aphididae > Therioaphis > Therioaphis trifolii. Next base: position 141,007,244 of record CM050404.1, read on the forward strand.
TTTTCTACGGGGTATCGAGATAAACAGTCAGCCGCCAAATTCCATGAGCCTGGTTTGTGTTTAATATCTATGTCAAATTCTAATAATTTAAAAATAAATTTGGTTATTCGAGAAGAAGGGTTTTTCATAGTTTTAAAATATTGTAAACTTGAATGATCACTAAAAACTGTAATTTTTCGACCTACTAGATAATCTTTAAAATAGTTTAATGCAAATACTACTGCTGACATTTCGAGTTCTGTTGTGGAAAAATTTTTCTCACCTCCCTTTAATTTCCTAGAAGCAAATGCGATTGGGTGTCTTTTTCCGTCAGGGTTTTCTTGTTCTAAAATGCCTGAAAGTCCCTCTATTGATGCATCTGTAGTGACGAAAACTGGGTATTCGTCCTCAAAATGTGCTAATACGGGTGCTGTTATTATGGCATTTTTTAAAAATTCGAATGCGTGGTTTTCGATAGTGGATCACTCCACTTAAATTTGTTTTCTTTTTTTGTTAAGATAATTAGAGGACTTGCAATTTTCGCAAAATTTTTAATATATTTCCTATAGTAACTTGTTAATCCTACGAATGAGCGTACATCTTTTACTTTTTTAGGCACGGGGAAGTTTGAAATTGCTTGAATATTTTTTTCTATAGGTACTATCCCTTTGTTAGATATTTTATGACCCAATAATTCTATTTCAGTTTTGAAAAATACGCATTTATTTGTTTTTAATTTTAATCCTGCTTCGTCTAATCGAATAAAAATGTCTCTCAGTCTTTTTAATGCTGTTTCAAAATTCTTCCCAAAACAACAAATATCATCTAAATAGGCCACCATAGTTCTATATAGATAGTCACTAAATAAGTTATTAACTATTCGTTGAAAAATTGGTCCAGAATTTTTAAATCCTTGTGGAATTCTTTTAAAGTGATATAGTCCGAAATCTGTAATGAAAGCAGTTTTATTTTTGTCTTCTATTTTTAATGGTATTTGAAAGTAACCTTGAGCCATATCGATAGTTGAATAATATCTAGCTCCTTCTAGGCTTCTAAATAAATCTTGTGATCTAGGAATAGGATGTTTATCACTGATTGTTTCATTATTTAATTTCCTATAGTCTACCAAAAATCGATATTCTCCTTGTTCCTTTTTGGGTATTAAAAATACTGGAGCAGCGTAGCTACTTCGACTAGGTTCAACTATATCAGATGCTATCATTTGGTCTATTAAAAATTTTAATTTTTCTCTTTGTGTGGGTGATACTCTGTAAGGCGGTTGAAATATGGGATTGTTTGATTTTAATTTAATTTCAACTGGTTCGACGTTTGCGCAACCAATGTCTAATGGGTCAGATGTAAATAGATGTTTGTATTCGTTTATTAAATCTTTTACTATTTCTCTTTGTTCAGTCTTTAATTCTTTTGAAATTTGTATTACTGTCCCTTGTTTGTCAGTAATCTCGTCAAATTTAATAGTCGTTAAAATGGTTTGTTCTTCATTGTTGGTTTTTTCTGAATTCATAGATTTTTTTATTTTTCCCAATGTCATACCTTCGTAAACTTGTGTGTATAAATTTGAAAAATTATACACTGGTATTGTTGTGTCATGTGTTTTTAAAATTTTTGTTTTTAATTTTAGATAATATTTTTGACTTAGTATGTCAGCTGGGGCAATGAATATATTTTCTGTATTATTATAATTTTGTTCATTAATTTGTATTCTGATTTTTAAATTTGTTGTGGTTTTTGGAGGAATAATTTTATTTTCGATAATTAATATTTTTCCTTGAGTGTTATCATTTCTTTTTATGTTTATGTGGGTATTTAATACTGATTTATGTGGTTTTATTTCATTCCTAATATTTTTATCATCATGCTTTTCACTATAGTTAATACTGGCTATACATTCTTTTCCCGTATATTCATTTGAATTGCAATTTTTGTGATGGTGGTACCAAATTTCGTCCATTGTTATAAAATCGTTTTTAATTTGAATACTTTTATTTTTAAAATTGATTATTATGTTATTTTCAATATTAAAATCATTTCCTAAAAGTAGTTTGCATTGAAGTCCTCTTATCACAAAAGCATTTATAAGGTAATTATGGTTGTTTATTCTAATTGTTAAATTTATTTTTCCTAATTGTTCTAATTCGTTATTGTCTGCTCCTGTTATTGTAACTCTTTCTTTGGGTTTTAAAAGTTCTTTATTTTCGATTAATGAGTAATCTATACATGAAAGATTCGAACCGGTGTCTATTATCGCATGTTTTTCGATCCCCCTTATTTCTACTTTTATTGATAGTACTCTCTGTTTACGTTTTTTTTCTGTAATTATATTGTTATAATTGTGTCCTATAACTAAATTATTATTTGTTAGTTGTAAACCGTTTTGACGTTCAAAATAGTTATTTATGTGTTTTTTTATTGTATTTGAATCAGGAAAACTAGTGTTTATAGTAATATTAGAAAATGTTCGCGGGTTGTTTGTTTTAATGAAAATGCCGGGTGTCCAATGACAATTTTTGTGAAAAATTCCAATGTTTTGGCGGTTTTGTTTCCAATAAATAATTGCGTTTGTGTTCTCATTTGCTTCGTATATTATAAACAGATTAAGATTAAATAAGTTACTAATAAAAGCCAAGTCATCATCTCTGAGATGGTATCCTGTTTTACAATAGGGTATATTCAACATATTTAATATTTGTAAAGTTGTTTTGTATATATTATTATTTTGAAGACAAATCCGCAATGCATGGGCGCCGCAGTCACCATCACGCGGTACGTCGTCCAATTTGTTGAATGAACCAGCCATCAACGCCACTTCATTCTCCAAATTGTCATTGTCATTAGTCATTGAATTATTAATATTATCAGTTTGCGACTGATTAGTGGTTGTGATATTATTGTTTAATTTATTCCCCGGTAATGAAAATATTCTAATTTTAATATTTGAATTTTGAAAGATAAATCTTAACATGCTAGCTATAATTTCCCATTGTTTTTTGTCCAATCCCGCGCATATTTTTGGTAATGCTAATGTACTAATTTTGTTTTCTATACAAAATTGTCTAGTATTTACTAAAGTGTTAAATATGTTTAAGTAGGTGGGTTTATCATAATATTTGTCCTTTGTAATTAAGTATAAAATCCATTTATTATTTAAATTTAAATGAGCTACTTCTGTAATATTTTTCTTTTGACTAATTAGTTTATCTTCATTATTAAATTTATTTTTAAATTCTAAAGCTATACCTCTTGACATATTTAAACATTTGCTGACGCAGTGTCCTATTGCAATATGAGATTCTAAGGAAAAAATGTCGCCTATTAATTCTTCATAGTCGCATGTGAATTTAGTTTGTGTGTTATTATTGTCGAGTAAGAATTTTTGGAATTCTGTTAATGGTATTAAATTACATTGTGAGTAAATTTTTTCGATTTCTAGTTCACTTATCTGTGTTTCGTAATTATTATTATTATTATTTTTATACCAATTCTTAATAAATTCTATGTGATTCTCACTATTTATATTATGCATCCGAGCAAGATTATCCGATTTTTTGTCTAACTCGGGCCTTAATCGTTTTTTTGGTTTATACATTTGTCTGCGTAATGGCCTTTCTCGTTGCATCGATAACACGTTACTCTCTCTGTTTGTTTTTCATAGTCATTTCTATAACGCTCTGGAGTTCTCTCACGGCTGTTATCTCTACTTCGTTGATTCCTGTAGCTATTATAATTGTAATTATCTCTATTTCTCGAATATGACCTGTTTCCGTAATCCTTATAATCGTTCTTATTGAGGTTGTCTTCTCTGTTTTTATTAACTTTTCTCTCGGTGTAGGGACTTTTATCTCTGTAGTTGTTTCTGTTTGTTTCATAATTATTCTCTCTTTTGTAATCTCTGTCTGTGCTATACTCTCTTGGTCTCCTTTCGTAATTTTTTCTCTCAGTGTACGGACTTTTATCTCTATAATCATTCCTATTTGATTCATAATAATTATTCTCTCTTTTGTAATCTATGTCTGTGTTATATTCTCTTGGTCTTCTTTCGTAATATTGCCTCTCTCCGGATCTTCCTCTATTTGTTTGTTTATTTAAGCTTGATTCTCTACTCCGGTAGTTTTGTCTCTCTGGATATGGACTTTTATCCCTATAATCACGTTTCTTACTTAAGTAGTTCGTTTCTCTCTCGTAACTTCTATCTCTCATGTTGTTGAAATTCACCGATTTATTAGTTTTTCCTGTATTGTTCATTTGTACTTTTAATTCATTAAGTTGTGTTTTTAATTCATTAATTTCGTCGTCTCTATTATTAGCATTTTTATTTATTTGCATTATTTGTTTATTTAAAATTTCACTGTATTCGTTGATATTTGGGTTTCTTGAATTTATTCTATATTTCATTAGTTCATATTTTTTTAAATTTGTTTTTAATTCTTTTAAATTATTATTATCAGGTAAAGAAATAGCATGTAATATATTTTCTTTTAGTCCTTTTAGTATATGTGTGCAAATATCTTTCTCACTCATATTATTGTCAAGTTGTATACATAAGTTTTCTATTGCGTTTATAAAACTAATCACTGATTCATTATCTCCTTGTCTCCTATTTTCTAACTCAGTTTTTAGGATTGTATCATAACCTATTGGGTTAAATTCTTCGAGAAATTCTTGTTTTATTCTAGCCCATGTCAAATTCTCACATTTTCTTTCTAAATTCTCTAAAAACATACTAGCTGTGCCTTTCATATATACGGATAAAAACTTTATTTTTTCTGGTTCGCTCCAACTATTTACATCAGCAGCTTTCTCATATTGTTTAAAAAATTTACGTACATCCTCATCTCCGGAAAATGTATCTGGTTTTACAACTATATACTTGCAACTATCCATTTTTAAAATTTTAGTATTTTTATTTTTTTCAGGATTTATAGCGTTTTGAGAATAAATAATTTTAGAATTCTTAGGTATTAAATTTTGACTAATTGTATTTTGGTTATTGCAAAGACTATTAGATTTATCTAAATCTATTAATTGGTAGTCTACCGAAATTTCCTCAGTATTTACGGGAGAACTGGCTTCAGATATTTTTAAAATATTATCAAGTTTATTGGAAACCGACGAAATACTATCGTTTAAGTTTTCACAAATTTTTAAAGATTCTTTCTGGTTAAATAAGAGTTTTTTTTGTATATCTGTATCTGTTAAAATAGTTTCGGGACTAGATTCGGTTAATCCTGCTTCTTTTTCTAACTTTTCGAGACCTAATTTTTGTTCAATTGATTGTTTTATTATTTCATTATATTGATCTTTACCAACAGATTGGTTTATATCATCAGGTTTTAAAATACCTTTTATGAACCTACTTAGTCTTTGTCTTAAATCAGTAGATTTTCCTTCAGAATTTAAATTTTTGCTTTCACAGTATTTTATAAGTTCAGCCTTTTTTAAAATGTAAATGTCTGTTGCTCTGTTAATTTTAGTTGAAATTTCCGAATTAGGATCTTTTAGATCGCTCATTAAGGTATTAGATAAGTTGACAATTTTTGTTAACAGATTATAATTAATATCAGCCGGAAATATTAAATGGTGCAAATTAAAATTTATATTAAAATTAATAATAATTTAAATTTAACTTATACAAATTAATTAATATTTACGAATTATAATTCTAATTTAAAAACCAACTTATATAACCACATAAATACATATACACATATACATATACATACATACACACACACACATATATATAATATAATATAATATATAAAACAAATGCCCTATCAATTTATGTGTATTAAATACATATTAAGTTTAACATACGAGTAGAAGAAAATTATTAAGTGAAATTTATATAAAATATTTTCCTATCTTATTATCAAAGAATAAGGGAAAATTCAAAGAGAAAAAAAAAATCCGAATAATTATGTCCAATACTTATTACATATTTTTTTTTTTTTTTTTTTTTACAAACCTTTTTAAAGTTACTCTAGTTAAGAGTAAAATGACAGTTCGTTGAGAATCAGTATTTCATGCGTACCAAAAAAAAATAAACAATATTGGTACACTTTACTAGTACTTAAAAAATTAACACACACTTGTACCACGGCAGTACAAAAAAAAAAATCGAAGGAGAAAAAATCTAATCACACTGGCTGTGCTAACACACACAAAAAAAATTTTCTCGGTACCTTGTGTAAAAGTTACGAGTCTACGTTGGGCGCCACTTTGTCGTATACGCCACGCAAAGGCTTGACGTATAACAACACAAAACAAGGTGTTTATTGGTTTAGTACACTCTAACCGTTAAACAAGCATGTAAAGAAATACCTATTAATTGGCCCGGACGACTACCTTCTTAAGTGACAAAGAATACAATCTAGCACTGCTTAATAGGATAGTCGAAACAGGTTTCTTTAAAAGGCTTACTTTCCCTTACAGCTCTAAAGTTATTTTACACTCGAAACAACTGACAAAGAAAAAGATCTAGCACTGGATGTTTCGAGCGTGAGGTAACCTTTACCTAAACGATATTGTACTTCTCTCCTCAAACTGACAAAGAAAAAGATCTAGCACTAGATTGAGGTTTGAAAATACAATATGTTTTAAACACCGTTTTTGTTTAAGTGTACCAACTTTCTCATGTACTTTTCACAAGTGCAAAAAATAGAAAAAGATTAAATATAAACACTTTTTAATTAAACACAAAAATATTATTATTACAAAAACAAAAGAATTGCCGGTCACCTCACTGGTAAATCGAGCAGCGTTTCGGCCTCTACAACGATGGCAGCAGAACGAACAATCATCACGTCTTACGGAGTCGTTTTATTCTGTTGCCATCTATCTGGTCATCATTTTTGAAGGTGGTGTGTGTATTCGTATGTGTACGTGTGTGTTTGCTGACAATATATATTTATTTTATTTTATAACAATAATTAAATAAAATTGGGTGTTCGGTATCATTTATGTGATGATACAACAGCATGAAAAACAAACATTTTTTTAAATTGTATTTATTAAGATCAAAGTTGTGAATCACATACTATTTATATGTTATACAAATAATATAGTTTTGACCCAAGTAGGCAGGAACATGGATTGAGGGGGAATGAGTTATCCAGAAATAATCATTGTACAGCAGTAAATTTACATGTTAATAAATATCACAGTTTCTAAATTCTAGATTTTGTGTTTGAATTATAAATAACACGAAACGTATTATGGTCAAATCCATTTTCTTATACAATGCAGCAAAAAAAACATGTAAATGCATTAAATTCACAGCCCTGGTGATGAGTGTCTGCTAGACAGCAAACGCCATTTGCCGCCATAGGCGGCATCTCCCACGAATCCGATACGATATTATCAATATAAAATTGATTGCATTACAGCCCCTCAGTCTATCTGCAACCACCAGTATCTCACAAACCAATTGATTTTCTTAAATTATTGTTTACAATTTTTTTATTCACTTGGTTTTTTTTTAACGATTCTCGCATTTTAATACTTCACAATTAAAATACTCAACGATTCATCTGTATCCCACCGGGCAGCTTACTTAATTTCTGCTTTTTTTTTTGGTTTTTTACTTTCGTTTATCGTCTCCTGTGATAACGCTGCACGTCCGTGCATCATCATTTAGTTAGACTTTTTCAATGTAATTTTATTACATAATTAATATTTGTATTTATCTCAAGTATTTATCTCAAAACCAGCATCTAAAACTTCATGAAAATTAAAATACACGTTTTTTGCATATTTTGGTTAATAAAATGCATAATATATTAGAATTTTTCATTGCATACGAATCTTAGCCCAGGTGGTGAGTTTTAATACATAAATAAATAATTCGTTGATTTTTATTGTATCGTATTAAGTCAATCGGCCAATCACTGATTTCAATAAATATTTTTTTTGTAACTATATTTTTGTGTGTATCTTATAAAAATTTTGATAAATAAATTTTATTAGCCTAGGTGATGAGTCATATTACTATCTACATTAAATATTACATTTTCTAACAAACACAAATTTCAAACAGATAAATTGTGATGAGTGATGAGTGTCTGCTAAACAGCGAACGCCATTTGCCGCCATAGGCGGCATCTCCCATGAATCCGATACGGTATCATCAATATAAAATTGATTACAATCTCAGTCTGCCACCACCAGTATCTCATAAACCAAGTGATTTTCTTAAATTATTGTATACATTTTTTTTTAAGTCTCCATAGTCACTTGGGTCTTTTTTAGAACGAATCTTGCATTTAAATACTTTACAGTTAAAATAATCTACGATTCACCTGTATCCCACCGGGCAGCTAGTATATTAGATTAATGTGCTTTTCGGTGCAACAACTAGATAAATCCATGTTCCCTACAACTTTGACTAAAAATATTTCAATAACAAATATTTTTTTTTCAATTCTCACTTCAGAGATGTATGTAGAAATGAGTATAGAATTCAAATATATTTCGTTGACAGGATTTTTGCATAAATAATAATTTTTAAACTAAATTTACATTGTCTTGAAAAACTTCAAAAAATGGATTTATTTGGTTGTTGCAGCAAGCCCTTCAATTTATCTCGAAAAATTAATTGTTATGATAGAGAGGCCCGGATTGAGTTCTGTACCCGGGTCAAAAATATGATGTGGGGGGGCTGCCCATAAAAGCTGCCAGAATATGAAAAAAATAATGGGGAAATATCAATGTGTTTATGTCTGATAAGGGTTTACTTAAAAAAAGCCGGTAAAACAATAGTCGCAAAAGTTTTTCGTATTTCTGACAAGATATCATAGATAAGTGATGAGTGTATTTAATTTAAAAAAAAACTATACGTCTTGTTGAATTTAAGATATAGGAAGACTAAAATAAATTTTGAAATTTATTGGGGGAAAGGGCAGCTGAAACCCATTCATTCCTCCCGTTAATATAGGTTATATATATATATATATATATAGGCTTCTAGAAGCCGTAAAGTATCTATATTATTATTATATATTTATTTATTTTATTTAATTCATATAAATATGAGTACTGGGCCCTTCTGAGAGAACTCTTATGGGGGGGGGCAGGAGTTCTAAATCTAATTACATGATATTTTTCATAAAATATAGATAGCTTTATTATTTTTTTAAAACATTGAATGAAAAAATAAATCGTAGTTATGCACACAGGGGTGAAAATGTTTTTGTTATAAATGGTAATAAATTTAAAGAAAAATTCTTAAAAATATTTAAAATCACGAAGGTAAAAAAATTAGTGCAATAGCGGTTTCGTTTATGAAACATATTTTTATGTTCAAAACAAAAAAAAAAAAAGACGTGCATATTAACTTCATAACTTTAAATAAACTTATTAGTTTAACGAAAGATCACAGATTAAATACTATACTTACGGGACGGAGTTCTCGCCCCAATCATGAAATGAATAAATCGGTGTTCAGGTGGTATCACGTCTTTTCCTTTATTAGTGTGATTTGTTTTGTAACAATGGTATATGTATTCATTATATTTGCAGAAGTGGTGTTTGGACGGCGAACCGTCGTCTGACGATCGCCTGAGTGGCGCGTCCGGGGGAGGGGGGAGCAGATTCGGTATCCCCGAAAAGGGCCGTTTTAGCGTCGATCGCCGTCTGCGCCTGTGACTGCCCGCGTTCTCTGCGTCTGCATTCGCTTCTTCCGTCGAGGTCGGCTTCCGTCGCAGCCACAGCGATTCTTGTCACCTTGTTCAATCGTTATCGAGCGGATCACGATGACACCTATTGGAGGTGTATTTAATCATTAAATCATTATGTTAAATATTCCTTTGTTTTATCGATGTCGGGGCGTCGGACCTGACAGACTCGATAAGCGTGTGGTATGGGGAAGGCTCGATGGCCTCCCATAGTGTGTAGCCCGCGATGCCTCTCCTCTGTTGCGACGGATAGAGACACGGCCAATTCGGCGTGTAGTCGTGAGCTGTGTGTAGTAGTGCTCGCGATCCGAAAACGTCTGTTGCCGCCGTCATTCATAGGCCGACGAGTTCGCCGGGTCGTCGTTGTCGTCAGGTCTATTTCCCTGGCACCCTTGCCTTCGAATTTTGAAACGAAACCCGGAGCTTTCGTTTGTGCTTTATTTGTGCTTTTTCGTGCAGAAAGTCCCACAATTTGTGCTTTTCAACTTTCCAAGTTATAAAGTTTTTTCTAAGGGGCTGCTAGAGAAATGCGAGCACCCCCACCTTGACGTTTTAGAATTTCGAGAGTGTCATTCGTTTGTGCTTTGTTTGTGCTTATTTGTGCCACAAGTCCCGATTTTTTTTATTTTTTTTTATTTTTATTTTTTTGAGGGTTCCGGAGTAAAAACTGCACCCTTCTCCTTTAGAAATTTCAAAATATCGAGAGTCATATTATGATTGTGTTAAGACTCCAGTTTTTATCACAATCTTTTTAAAAATACCAGACGCTAAATGTTAAATGACTTTTTTTACTACCAATTTGTGAAATTAAAATGTATTTTATATTTCTATAATTAGGAAGGTATTATAGGTACATTTAAATTTGATTAATTATTTGATTATTTTATTAAAGTCACTATAGTTAATTAGATCAATTAAGGTCTACTGTATCTGAATAATAGAGATCTTCACACTTACACATTTACACATAATAGAAGGTTTCACTCTTTTCACCTACCATCAATATAATTTAATAATTTAAAATCATCGGAAAATCATATTATATTTTAGAGCATTTTTTCAAAAATCTTAAACTTAAAACTAAAATCTCAACTTATTTTTGTTTTAAAGTAGATAATAATTCATTTATTAATCGTTTTACTATAGACCTTGTAACTTTTTGCGTTTAATAGCCAAATCTTGGTCTAGACAGGCGTGGCTTCAGAAATTAGTCTAGGGGGAATTCATTATTTTGTACTTGGTACTACCATTTGCGTAACTAGGGGTGGTGCTTTGGATCCAAAATAAAAATAAGCATCCCCAAAAAATGTACATGAAAATATTAAATTCAAAAAGAAATACTTATTCGGTATTCCAAGAATAATTATTCAAAATTATTTAAAATATAATTTTAAAAATACACCAAAAAATGACTTTTTTATGTGAATTTTTAGAGTATTTGTTTTATTTTAGTGGTCGTGTTTACATAAAAGCAAAAAAAAAACCTGGAAGCTTAATCACCCCTTTGTTCAACTGTCTTGTTGCACCCATGGGTCTCACTTTTCAAGAGACTTAGAAAATACTTTTTACAGTTCACGCCCATTGACATGCAAGTTTGACAGTACATACATTCTAATTGTAAGACCCTTTCGTTTACTTCAATTTTATCTAATAAAATATTTTATATGATAAACTCTAATCTTCTTCTTTTTTATATTTTACTAATGTCAACAATATTTTCATGCATATTTATATTTGGGTATACATTTAATAAGCATAAACTTGTCAAACGATTTTTTTCATCCTTGACCGAAATCAAGTTTTTACACGACTATTAAAATCAATGCCACTACTGACAAAATATGCATACTTAAAATAAAATATTTTTCAGGTTAAATAAAAGTTTCTGAGTACCTATTTAATACTTAGATTTAATAAATTAAAAGTGCTGGTAGGCTTAAGGGAGGGCATGGCCCTAATGGCTTGAGCTACTCTATTTTTAGATTCTTTTTAAAGGAAATCTTATTCATAGTGAATTATTTACAAAAATAAATTCATAATTTAACATTTAATTAATGTATAATGAATAATAAGAGTATCTACCTAACCTAACCCCCTTAGAGTACATGGTTTTGGTGGTGGTAGAGTGTTATAATACTTACTATATGAATAATTTACACTCTCGATATTTAGAAATTTTAAAAGGAGAAGGGTGCAGTTATTACTCTGAAACCCCCAAAAAAAAAAAAAAAAAAAAAAAAAAAAAAAAAAAAAAAAAAAAAAAAAAAGAATAAAAAAATAGCCATATCTCGAAAACTACGAAAGCAAAAAAATCGGGATTTGGGGCACAAACGAGCATAAATGATGTACAAACGAATGACACCACTTTCAAAATCCAGAAGCGTCAAAGTGTCACCATTTCTGCAGCACCCCCACAGGTAAAATGGCCATATCTCGGAAACTACGAAAGCACAAAAATCAGGAGTTGTGGCACAAAAGAGCACAAGCAAAGCACAAACGAATGACACTCTCAAAATTCCAAAGCGTCAATGGGGGGTGCTCACATTTCTCCAGCAGCCCCTTAGATAAAACTTTATAACTCGGAAAGTTGAAAAGCACAAATCATGGGACTTTCTGCACAAAAAAGCACAATTAAAGCACAAACGAAAGGTCCTGGTTTCGTTTTAAAATTCGAAGGTGGGGTGCCAGGGAAATGGATCTGTCGTCGTCGACCGGTCGCTGTGGCCTGTAGACCGAGAATATTATGTCTGCTGTACTGCGGAGCGTCTCTTCGTTTCTTCCTCTCTTCTGCGATTGTTCTTGTCAGGAAAAGAGTTATTGATCGAAGAATGATATAGTCGATCGTCGGGTGCACCTCGTATTTAATAATATCTATTGTTTGCTATCGAGTTGGGGTTTTTCTTGTTTAAGTGGCCCTGAGAAGGGCTGTTTTAAGTAGTCAGGCATCGTAATCAATAACATAGTAGGACGTCGCTCCGTTACATGGTTGCTAAATATTAGTTCTGTCACATCTATGGTATTTGTCCTATCTGTCTTATATTTCTAAACAAGTCTATGTAAATGTTAATTAAATATTAACTGTACCCTGGGCTTGCCTGTAAAAAATGTAAAATAAATAAATGTAAATAATGTATTTAATTATCGCATGCTCATAAAATTGATTAAAAAAAAAGAACGTATCTTACTTTGCACCATTGGTATTCATCGCTTCTCGGACACGTAAATTGAGACGGGTGTATTGAATTTTAAAGAAATAATGAATCATTCTGAAATAATGAAACAATTCTGAGCCATGCTTCAGTGTAAAATCATACCGTTAGTAAATTTGATTGTATCAATCAATATTTGAGTGTATAATAAATATCATTTTGTGTAATGAAGTTTCAATAAAAAATACGTAAGTAATAATAATGGTTGATAATAAAGTATGTTTGAGCCCTTATAAATCATTTCAACAATAAGTACTTATAATAAAACACAGAAGTAATTTCACAAATAAAATAATTCACGCTACGGAGATACTGTTGAAAACTGCGTACGTACGACGGATGGCAATCAGGTGGGAGTGACATAAATATGTGATTATTTTTCTAGGATAATTTAATAGTTTAATATAATTCACAAAAATACATAGAATATGTAATATGTGATATATATTTATATGAATGACTACCGATCTGTAATGGTGACTGTGAAAGATAAAAAAAAAAAATATATTAACTAGTGTTTGTGACATATTATGTGTTACCCCGATATAGCTGCATCAGAATTGCATGCAACTTAAAAAAATTCTTGAAATTTCAAGTGGAGGGGACAGCTGTAGCCCATTTACTCTCCATTAATATGTTCCTTAGAAGTTAAGTAGTCAATTACCTGTATAAATAGACATATTTTTTAGATTCTATGTAAAGTAAAGGATCTATTGGTTTTACAGTGATGTTTTTTTATTTGAACATTGAACTTTGTCCCGAAATGACATTCAGCCACTTCATTGACCAAAAATTGCATTTAGACAGCATTTTGAGGGTTCATTTTTCTCTTCTCTCAAAAGTTTTTCCAGGCGTGGGAAAAAACTGCCGAAAAACTAAGTACGAAAATTTCACTAAATTGAAAATTTAATACGATCATACTCATACGCTTATCTAACGATACTAAAAAAATTTCAAAAATCATTAGTTAGGATTTTTTATAAGCGTTTAAGTAAATTGCTATACGATTTTTATATAATAATCTGTTTTGACGTCAATTTTCAACTTAAACAATTTATTTGAATAAATTGGTCAATTCAATTATAATAAAACTTTGAATACAGTTAAAATATGAAGTTTTGAATCTTTTCCAGAACAAAATTGTCATCTTTGTCAAACAAATAACTTTAGATAATTTTGAAAAAAAAGCATACCGATAATTAGACGAAAAATGTAAAATTGATGAACGGTATATTTTTGATATTTTGACGAAAATTTCTAAAAATTGAATATGGCCTTAGCTATATAATTCACTAACGATACTGAAGTAAATTCCAAAATCGTGACACAAATATTTTTTATAAGTGTTTAAATAAATTATTTTACAAATTGTGCATAATAAACTGTTTTTAATTCAATTTTTCACTGCTGGATGAAAGATCAGCAAAATGGTGAAAAGAGATTTGACATTTGATTTCGGTAACACATAATCAGTGGCGGATCCAGGGGGGCGATCGGGGCGATCGCCCCCCCGCCGGCCGTTCTCTAAAAAAAATTAATATCCATATAAAATTGTTAAGTATACAAGCGTAATAACATTAAATATATAGGTAACTAGTATTAACATTAAATTGGCAGGAAAAATAGAATTATGGCATGAGTTTTGGATAAATAAAAATAAAATTCAGTCTGATGATATTCCTAAAACAGCTATTGATTTACTTGAGTATTGTGAAGAATTATTATATCCATGCATTTCAATTTTGATACAAATATTATCTGTGTTACCCTCAAGCACATCATCTGCTGAACGTTGTTTTTCTTCTCTTTGTTATAAAAATGTATTTATTCTGTAAACTATCTATACAATATATATAATATATAAGTAATATGTATATGTATATAAATTATAAAATAAGAAAACAAAATTATGTGTATATTAATTATTAATTTTTGGAAGCAGCCCCTATATTTACGTCTATGAAATACTACTGCCCCCCCTCCGTTATTTTTGGCTGGATCTGCCCCTGCACATAATAGGTATTGAAAATAAACTCGCAATGAAACATTTTATTTCATTTTAGATTCTGAGAGAAACGAGAAATGTGCTGGTAATGAATAATTAAAATATATATTTCCAATGTTTGTAACTGACCTTATACCATTTTGTTGATTAAAATAATGTTTTATTATATGATACATATATATACTAATAATAGTCAAATATGGTATATTGTGAATAAGGTTATAAATATATTATCTCACATTATTATACAAATAACAAGTAACAACGATTAGTAAATAGCCACTGTGGTCTGAGATCACAATTCGAATCGAAGTTCAAAAAAACAACGATGTGTATTTGATGTTTAAAAATATAAAAATATAAGTAGAGTAAATAAAATTTAAGAATTACCATGTTTCATTTTTAAAATAGATTTGATTTACATTTTAAAATCTTTATAAATTGTATAGTAAAATTAAACATATTATACTCTCTCCAACAGTCACCGTAACACGAACAATTAATATAAATGTTTGTACATTATGTAAATTATGTTCAGCCTCTCTTGAGAGATTCATTCGAATATTTTTTTATTTCATCGTTTGCATGTCACTCCGGATCAGGACTATTAGATTAAAACATAGTGAATATACTTTTACACCTACTTTATGTTTATACGTTTAATTATTTTATTACAAAAACATTTTTTTTAGAAAGACCAAATAAATGCATATATATTTTTTTTTATCTTCATATTCAAGTAAAATGTTAGACACAAATAAAGTCGAATACAGTGGAACCTCTGAATACCGGACACTCTCGGTCGCCGAAATATTGTCCGTTGTTTAGAGGTGTCCGTTATTCAGAGGGAAAAATAAAAGAGGTGAATTTTTCCTCGTCCAAATAGAAACGTCCGCTATTTGGAGGTGTCCGCTATTCAGAGGTGTCCATTAAAGGAGGTTCCACTGTATACAATTTGTACTTAATCTTTTTTTTTTATATAATTTACTGTAAAATTTTGATATTTTGATACACTAAACAATTAAGAGTAAAATAGTATTACACAAATGGAATTATTTCATGAAATTACATTGGATACGTTATACATAAGTTGTGAAGTAATAATGTACTTATGATAACCTTTTTTCTTTTAATTTGATTATATTTAACGACACGTTTTGCAAAGAACTATTAATGACTAACTTATATACATCGAATTCTTAACGCGAATTCTCGAATTAAAAATTACAACGTAAAAGATAAGTGTTCATAGTTATGTTCACAAAAATATTATAAAATAACAAATAACTGAAGCAAAAGATAAACTAGATGAATTTTAATAAATACATATATTCAATAGTATCAATATTGCGATGAATAATTTAAATTGTATTTTCAATACAAGGTTGACCTTAGACATTGATTAACATATAAAGATACATTTGTCCGATAAAAACATTTAAACAGCATTATAAAAGTAAGTAAGAGCCTACGTTATTTGTCAGCTACCTAGCTAAACAGTTACAAGCTCAACAATTTATTTTTTATGATATAATTTTTTATGATACATTTTTCATGAAAATTATAACCTAATATAGTTATAACAACTACAGTAGGTAACATGTGTCAAACCAAAAGAACTCATAAAAATAATATGTTACTCTCTGTGTACATATTGTTTTATTTACAAACTTCATACGTTTATGGTGTAACAGTTTCAGTATATTCTCTTGAAGATGGTAAGTAAAATATTTTATTTGTATACTATTTGTTAATATTTTATGAAACATAAACTTTAACTTGAAAATAGTTATTATTAAAAATATACTAAAAATAAGCACGATTTTTTTTATTACAGTAGCTAAAATGGAGACTTTTGATTTACTTTTAGTGCAACTTCTAACGAACATCTATTCTACAAAATGTCTTATTCAATGAATTAGTATTTTTGGAAATCGTAACTTGCAATGTAAATTACAAATGAATTCATCTCTGTGTGGCAAATAAATTAGTCAATAACAAACTTATTTATTTTTAGTATTGTACTTACCCAGTGATATATTTAGGGGGGAAGGAGGACGTTTTTGGACTTTTTTGGGGGCAGCAAATTTAACTGGGAGCTTTTTTATACAGTTTTATAATGATTTAAGCAGTTTAAAAAAAAATAGTAAAAATGTTAGATACTTTTTGTTATAGGCAAATCAATGTCAATCAAACGTTCTTTTAATATAAACACGACAACATAGCTATTTTACAATATCAATCTCGACAAATCACAATAGGCGTGCGTGTATTGGTTTGTTGTTTGTCATCGGCTGTTCAAAAACAAAACACAGTACTACCACTCTTATGACTGCGTTTTTTGATACCAAAAGTATCTTTTTTGTTATCATACAATTGATCGAAATATTATTAATGTCAAAAATTAGTGGAAGATTTTGCATGATCATTTTTGAAATTTTAAGTTTGAAATTTTCGCTCTATTTTTTTCCTTTATTGACATTTTATTCACTATTTCGTAAACAGACAAGAAAATATATTAATATAAGGTACAACTTACTTTGATTATTTTGTTATCATGGGTACTACTGAAGTACAAATGATATACAACATTCTAGGGCATTCAATAGATTTTTATACTGCATGATACTATATCCAAATCACATAAATTGTAAGTTTTCTTATGGTAAAGAATAGTTACTACTATAAAACAACGGTGAGAAGAAGAGGGCATAAAAAAAATGTGTATCCGGGGCAGCAAAATCCTGATACTATAATATAATTTGTCTAACAGAGAGATTTTCTATTATAAACCCAGTTTTAAGACACTACAAATAAATTATATGTTCGATACAATTTTATGAAATTTAATGACATGGAAACTTTTTTTGAAAAAAAAAAACTAATATTTACAAAAAACAATATATACATAATCACAGATTATTTCGATTAAAATAAAGTTATTGGTGAAGTTATAAAAATAAAATACCAATAGCAATTGTATTATACACATCGATATGTAACAATGTACATTTTAAAAATATGTATGCAGTTAATGAAATTAAAAATTATACTAAACACATTTCTATATAATACAATTTTTTATTTTTTTTTGCTTTACATAAAACTTGGTGTAGTGAAAATTTCTCTGCAGATATTTTTATTTAATTATAACTTTATAAGATTAGAACATCAATTATAACATAAAATGAAAATTAATTCATTACATTATGTTGTGTATAATTTTGTACAGAATTAACTTTATAAGAATAATATTATATTAACTATACATTTTAAATTTTGCTATTTTTTTCATTTTTCAGCGAAAATTGAGGACAACAGTAAAACCTTTTTCATTTATAGAATGATTAATATGTCTAACATCGACGACAGAGGTTTGATCACTAATTGTTAATAATGTTTTAATAAAAAATAGATTAAAATTATGTTTTTAGTGTTTTTACGTAACTATTAATGAAAGTAGTTAATGATAAATCCAAAATCATAATATTTTTCATACATTTTCAGATTTTGAGAGATAAAATATGTATTACTTATGTCTTTTTTTACATGTTTGACCATTTTAACCTCATTTTGGGTTAAAAGTTTGGTTCATTTCCAGATTCTGAAATATCATATTCTTGGTATTTCGGTAAAATCAATTTTTGAAATTCCTACTCAATAGTATTTCCAAGTGTAAGGTAAAATATCGAAACTATCAACAACGAAAAATAAAACCATAAAATATATAGTACAAAGAATTTTCATAAAATTAATTTCAGTTAATTACTCGTTATTTCAACAATAATAGAACTAAAAACGTTCACCAATCAACAATTGTTACCTATACTTAATAATTTTGCAAGATTTTGAATGAAAACAAAATCATATTTCATCAAAGAATTCTTGAGATTATTTAATCCTATAGTTTGTTGAGCAAATACGAGAATAATGCACTTTTTAACCTCAATATAAATAATTAAAAATAAAATCAAAGCATAAAAAACGATATATTTCTAATATTTTCAAAGTTCTATATTTATCTCAAAATAATTAAATATTTTCAAAACTTCTTACTTGTTTTTTAAAAGAGTATTTTTAATATATGATGAACATTTCGAGTTAATTGTACTATTATTTTTAGATATACGGCTTTTATTTTTAGATTATGTCGAAACTTTTATGAAATTACGTTTGCAGTAAATTTTACCGTTTTTAACCAATACATTTATCGTTGCTCTCAAAATCTAAATTTCAGTAAAATCGTTTTAGTAATATTTCTAAAACTGACATATTATAAATTATGGATATAATAATATATTCACTATATTGTTCACTTTCTATAATCTATTATGGTTTTAAACTAGTCGGATTCAGGAATGATTTGTTTTTCACTAAATATAATGGAAGTTATACAATTGAAGAACATTCAAAACCAAAACTAGTTGGGATTCCGATACAAAATGAAAAATTAGTTCGGATGAATTCAATAGAACTATTCAATGTCGAATTAATTGAATCCTTCCAGAATAGCAGTCATTTGAATGTATCTTTTGATGAAAGATATTGTATAGTAAAGGAAATATTTCCTCCTGGTAAGTTGTACAATTTAATTAGAATATTAAAATCATGCATAATTTTTCCTATGCAACATATTATGATTATTTTTATTATTATATTGTTTTCAACAAATCGTGTAAAATTGGTCAGGTGACTGTTCTGAACGTTCTTCGAATATTGAGTCTATTACTGATCATTATTATACCTTTATTGATCATACTTCACTTGATAACATAGGTAATTGTAATATGTAAATTACGTATTCTTTTGGGAAATGTAATGGTCTGTGTCATGTTCCATTATCTTATTTTATTTTGTATACTGGTTAAATCATCAAGATACGAAATTGTAATTTTTAATAACGTTCTTTTATCGGTATTTTGAAAAAATATGCCTGCATGCTATAGTATATAAAATAAATTATACTTAAAACCATAACCAATATTTTGAAACGTTCTTAACATTGTCAAGCAGTTAAAAGACATTAAATCATAAACAAAAATATTGTTTTTTTCAACAAATAATTAGTTTACAAAATAATATGTATCAAACATACATACATAGTTATGATTACAACAGCCATCTTCACTTTTAGAAAGTGCTAAATTTATTTTTGAAAATTATTCGCGGCCCATATACATTTTTTATGGTAATTAAAAAAATTGTAATAATTATACTATAATTTTAACTTTAAAATCAATTTAGTTTGTGAAAATCATTTTTATTTATTAACATTGATAATTAATTTAACTGTTAAATTAATATTAATTTTTTTTATTTAAAGTTCTTTTGATGTTGATCGACTGTATCCCTCAATATTTTTATGATCTTCTCTTGTGCGATTTTTGTATTAGTTGTTTATAAAAATGTGTTTACTTGTAGTAGCTTTACATAATTAAGACATTGCATAAAATAAAACTATAAAATAAGTTTATTTGTTTATTTATTTTATTTGAATCATACAATATATAGGTACAATTTAGTATAGTAAGCATGGATATACGTTAATTGTTCGCGGAAAATAGTTCACGCGACAATTTTTCGCGTGAAAATTGTTCGTATACATTTTAAAAGTCATAATTATATCTCTTTTTGTTTTTGTTATATGTTATTGTGCCTATATTATAATATCATCAAATAAAAAAGAAACAAAAAATGTATAAATACAAAATTATAGATAAATAAAGCTACGCATTTTAATATAGTTACATTTATACATAATTAATATAGAACTTTATACTTATTAGTTAGTATAGGAAAATAAAATGTTAGAGATACTTGAAATATGTACGTGTGAGTGATGTATGTGTTATTATCGGAATATACGTTTCCCTGGCACCACAATATTGGAAAATCCATATTTTTTTTGCACCATTAATTGTACCATAATTTGTACCAATTTGTACCACTCATTTCAGAATTTGTACCAACGAATTTCCCAGGGAAAAATCGATTTTCTCCACGGGTGCCAGGGAAACGTTTCCCTGGCACCCGAAATCACACCAAATGAACTTTTCCCCTTTTTTTTTGTACCATTAATTGTACCATAATTTGTACCAATTTGTACCACTCATTTCAGAATTTGTACCAACGAATTTCCCTGAGAAAAATCGATTTTCTCCACGGGTGCCAGGGAAACGTTTCCCTGGCACCCGAAATCACACCAAATGAACTTTTCCCCTTTTTTTTGCACCATTAATTGTACCATAATTTGTACCAATTTGTACCACTCATTTCAGAATTTGTACCAACGAATTTCCCTGAGAAAAATCGATTTTCTCCACGGGTGCCAGGGAAACGTTTCCCTGGCACCCGAAATCACACCAAATGAACTTTTCCCCTTTTTTTTTGCACCATTAATTGTACCATAATTTGTACCAATTTGTACCACTCATTTCAGAATTTGTACCAACGAATTTCCCTGAGAAAAATCGATTTTCTCCACGGGTGCCAGGGAAACGTTTCCCTGGCACCCGAAATCACACCAAATGAACTTTTCCCCTTTTTTTTTGCACCATTAATTGTACCATAATTTGTATCAATTTGTACCACTCATTTCAGAATTTGTACCAACGAATTTCCCAGGGAAATATCGATTTTCTCCACGGGTGCCAGGGAAACGTTTCCCTGGCACCCGAAATCACACCCAATGAACTTTTCCCCCTTTTTTTTGTACCATTAATTGTACCATAATTTGTACCAATTTGTACCACTCATTTCAGAATTTGTACCAACGAATTTCCCAGGGAAATATCGATTTTCTCCACGGGTGCCAGGGAAACGTTTCCCTGGCACCCGAAATCACACCCAGTGAACTTTTCCCCTTTTTTTTTGTACCATTAATTGTACCATAATTTGTACCAATTTGTACCACTCATTTCAGAATTTGTACCAACGAATTTCCCAGGGAAATATCGATTTTCTCCACGGGTGCCAGGGATACATTAATAGATAAAAATATGTTAAAAATAGTTTTCAATAGTAAGATTTTAAATTTCGATAGCATTTAAGTTGCTTGCA
This sequence comes from Therioaphis trifolii, assembly GCA_027580255.1. Classification (NCBI taxonomy): domain Eukaryota; kingdom Metazoa; phylum Arthropoda; class Insecta; order Hemiptera; family Aphididae; genus Therioaphis; species Therioaphis trifolii. The sequence continues at coordinate 141,029,188 of CM050404.1, forward strand.
TATTTTTATTCCAGTTTATTTCCTATAGAACTATACCAATAAGCAATGCTGGGAAATCTCATAACCTAAATATACAATATTTATGATGTTTATTATTACCTATTCTATTATTATAATATGACAATATTATTTTGATATTCAAGATAAGATTAATATGTGTTCCAAATAGTCTCCCAAACAATTATTTGTTTTTGTTAAGTACTTTTTTAAATGAAGTATAGATTCAGTGAAGGCAACGACGCTTATGTATAATTTCTAATAGTAATTAATAATACACTATTTTAATTGTTTCCCTTACGTAACGTAATAACGTTTCCCTGGCACCCGTGGAGAAAATCGATTTTTCTCAGGGAAATTTGTTGGTACAAATTCTGAAATGAGCGGTACAAATTGGTACAAATTATGGTACAATTAATGGTACAAAAAAAAAGGGGAAAAGTTCACTGGGTGTGATTTCGGGTGCCAGGGAAACGTTTCCCTGGCACCCGTGGAGAAAATCGATATTTCCCTGGGAAATTCGTTGGTACAAATTCTGAAATGAGTGGTACAAATTGGTACAAATTATGGTACAATTAATGGTACAAAAAAAAGGGGGAAAAGTTCATTGGGTGTGATTTCGGGTGCCAGGGAAACGTTTCCCTGGCACCCGTGGAGAAAATCGATTTTTCCCTGGGAAATTCGTTGGTACAAATTCTGAAATGAGTGGTACAAATTGATACAAATTATGGTACAATTAATGGTGCAAAAAAAAAGAGGAAAAGTTCATTTGGTGTGATTTCGGGTGCCAGGGAAACGTTTCCCTGGCACCCGTGGAGAAAATCGATTTTTCCCTGGGAAATTCGTTGGTAAAAATTCTGAAATGAGTGGTACAAATTGGTACAAATTATGGTACAATTAATGGTGCAAAAAAAAAGGGGAAAAGTTCATTTGGTGTGATTTCGGGTGCCAGGGAAACGTTTCCCTGGCACCCGTGGAGAAAATCGATTTTTCTCAGGGAAATTCGTTGGTACAAATTCTGAAATGAGCGGTACAAATTGGTACAAATTATGGTACAATTAATGGTACAAAAAAAAGGGGGAAAAGTTCATTGGGTGTGATTTCGGGTGCCAGGGAAACGTTTCCCTGGCACCCGTGGAGAAAATCGATTTTTCCCTGGGAAATTCGTTGGTACAAATTCTGAAATGAGTGGTACAAATTGGTACAAATTATGGTACAATTAATGGTGCAAAAAAAATATGGATTTTCCAATATTGTGGTGCCAGGGAAACGTACCTATTATCGGATATGTTATTGGGTAGTTAACTCATATACATCTAGATAACGAACAGTAATTGATAAAATTTCATTAGGTTTTTACAATATTCCATATTTAACACAAAATCATATAAGTACCTATACTCTATAGATAAAATAGGTCCGTATTAAAATATGTTATTCAATTAGAAGTAAGATATTGTATGGGGCCAGTTAATATATATTAAAATTTAAAAATATATACAGTTGCGAGTATAAAGTTCTACTAATTGACAATCCGTAGATGTAAGTATATTGAAATGCGTTGCTATATTTTATTATTTATCTGTACATTTTTATTAGATAATATTTTAATATAGGCACAATAACATATAACAATACATAAAGAGATATAATTATTATTATTAACATTTATACGAACAATTTTTACGCGAACTATTGTCGCGAGAACAGTTGCCGTAGACCAGAGGTTCCCAACCTATGGTCCACGGACCACTGGTGGTCCGCGAGACATTGTGTAGTGGTCCGTGAGCCATACTTACAAAATTTAAAAATATTTCATTTTTTTTGGGGGGGGGAGGTTATAAATACTAATAAATGTATATAGAATTTTTAGCACAACATTTATTCATAGATTTCTATTCATAATGCTACTTATCTTATTATTTCAACCCATAATCAAATTTTGTTTGTACAGCAATAAAGACTAAAATTAAGGTGGTCCGTGACATATTGAAAGTTCTCCAAGTGGTTCACAGTGCCGAAAAGGTGGGGAACCACTGCTGTAGACGAACAATTATTGTCACACGAACTATTTTCCGCGAACAATTGACGTTATACCAGTAAGCATAAGTGATGAATAAGACTTACAAAGACATGGGGACTTAGGTGGAGAAGCCGCTCACTGCCGACACTCTGATGTTTGAGTTATTTTTCGAAGTTTATCAAGGAGTAGATCGTGACACCATTTCTTTTTGGATCTTTTAGGAGGATTTTCAATCATAGGATCAGTGAGAATTTTCGATAAAATATTTTGATGATTGGGGAGTGATTTGAGGTATTTTTTATAAGATCTGGCAGTGGTATCTAAGATTGTTTGACATTTTAAGTCTGTATGTAAGGTTTGACTCGAAATAAAGAATGGGGCTTTTTTGATGAGGTGTTTTGTTTTGGAAAGTTTGGGTTTTTTTAGTACTTGATTTTTTTTTCTGAGATTCAAATTTAGATCCCGTACATCTAAATAGTTTTAGGAGACATTTGTAGAGATTTAATTTGTTGTTGATTATTAGTTTTGAGTTCTTTAAAAGTTTAAGATGTAATTGAGGAGCCGAAGGCAAGAGGTTAATTTAAGTTTGGTCGTGTGTATACGGTGGCTCTATATAAGTTTGTTTTCGAAGTGGACTCCAAGATATTTTGTGGTTAGAGAAGTAGAAATCAAGAATTTATTGAAAGTTATTCGAGGGCTGGCGCCTTGTTTAAGAGTAAAGGTAATGTGACTAGATTTTGATTCAATTAATTTTACTTTCCAGTGTTCACACCAGATTTCAATTTGAGGAAAATGGGATTGAAGTATGTTAGCTGCAGTGTTTGGGTTTTCGTGTGTTAAAATAATTGTTGTATCATTGGTGTATTCAGCAACAAAAGAGTTGAAGGAAGAACGTTGATCCGCTATAAATATGTTAAAGAGGAGAGCAGCAATTATGGCACCTTGAGGAGCTCCGACTTGTATTATGGAGGATGTAAATAGAGAAGAACGATAACGGACGGCGAACTGGCGATATTTAGATAGTTCAAGTAAGATTTATGGAATAAATAAAATGCAGGAGATAATAATTCCTTTCTTTTATAAAGGAGGCCGCTATGTCACACTCGGTCAGAGGTCGTTTGTTATAAGATTACCAGGAGCAGTTGCTCCTCATCCAAAAAGGGGTGGGTGTGTATTTAATACAAGTAGTTAATCAAAGTTTATGCTTCGTACCTATTAAAATTAATCTACAGCAGAATAGGTACTCATATTATATTTATAGAAAGGAAAGTAGGTACCTACAACCTACTTCTAATTACCAAACGAATAACGAATTAAGTAATACGAATGACGTATAATAGGTAATAACAAAGGAATATGGGCGTCTTTTTTGTTAAATATGCATACCATTTAATTTATGTTTTGTACTTGTGAAGAACCTACAAAAATAATGTCCTCTAGCTTTACAAATTTGGTAGGTGGGTGGGTGGTTTTATGAAGCTTGCTCCTTGGGTTTCAGAAACTCAAGCCGCCGCTGCACTCGGTCGAAGCCTATGCGACATCGAGGAATTCAGCAACACAATATTGTTTTTTTTCCATTGATGATGCTAATGTATCTGTTATACTATTTATTTAATGGATTGTAGAGTGACGGTTTCAGAAGTCGCATTGTGTGTTAGAAATTATATTGAAATTGTTTATGATTGGATTTATTGTATTGAGAATCAGTTTTTCGAGAACTAATGAAAAATGGTTGTAGACTGATATGACGAGGAAGATTCAGGAGGTTTACCGGGTTTCGGTATTACTATGATGACGGAGAATTTCCATTGTGAGGGAAAATAGGCAAGACTCAGTGCTTCATTAAAAGTAAAAATGAGAAGTAGTATAATTTTTTTATAGATATTTTTGGCAATTTCAAACGTATGATATCAAATCCAAGTGATTTAATTTTCCTAAAAGTGGAGATATAATGTGGGACTTCAGTTAGTGAGCACAATTTTAGTGGTAGAATTATTTGTAAAGACGGTAAGAGAAATTCTTCGTTTTCGTTAAAAACATGGTTGTTTATAGTATTATAAGGCTTGAACATATAGTTAGGTGGATTTTGAAGGTTTCTGTGTTTTCTAGATTGTCCATTGCCCATGTGTCATCATGTTTTTTAGATGAAGATATGGAAGTTTGTCTTTTAGGACTTGTTTTGTTGCTTTCCAAAGTGAACTATCTTGTGATGTAAGAGAAGTTATATTTATGAAGAACAATTCGTTTCTAAGTTGGGAAAGTAATCTTTTTAAGGGTGTAGAGAGGGTATTTATACGTCTTTTACCCGACGGATATTGAGTAGTTTGCCATAAGGCTTTTGTCTAAAGTTCTTCATCAGACATTGCACAATGTGATTCAACTTTATATTATAGTAAATTCAATTAATTTTGAATCATAAATTTGAATTGTTTTTCATATAGAATTGAAAATAATTTTTTTTTAAGTCTTTTAAATTTCTTAAATATCAATTATTATTTATAAGATAATGATATGATACAAGAGAATAATTTTTTTGGAAATTTGGATATCTAAATTTTTATAAATGGATAAATAGATGGCTTATGTATATAAACATTTAAAAATTAAGAAAAATGAAGGGGAAAAATCCAGGGTACCCTGAGAAAATGTATTGTTACTATTCCGCTACTAAAAATGTTGTATAAACTTTTTTAAATAACAATTATAACGTTTGTGATTTACATTTGTATGCATTAAATTTTATTATAATATTTAATATTATAGTAATATAAATTCTACAAAAAAAAAAAAAAAACAAAAAAAACAAAAAAATGTCCAAGTCAGTTTTTAATTGACCTGCTCAAAATAATCAAACCTTAAATGCTTGCACATCCGATAAAGAAACTGAAATTAATCCCTTGAATGGTTCATCGCTATATATTTATTTATTATGTTTTACTTCTTCACTAACTAGTTCTATTGAATATACATAATAAATGTTCTTTAAAATCAAGAATTCAATCCTACTCTTTGACATGGTGGAATGGCCAAACCAATGCAACATACCGTTTAATTATTTTAATATTTATAATTAGGTGTGCAATTTTTACACTTTTATTTATATTTATTAACACATATTTTTAGCAGTTATATAAGAATAATTTTTTAACCGTCAATAGATACAATAAACAAATTGTATTTTATATAGATAATTTATTTTTAAAATTACTTTCAGGTACAAATATACTCGAATTTAGATTTGTATCCTACCTTGGGAATAATGATTATGATTTGCGATGGAAAAATCACAAATTCTTTACATTAGAATGGATCCCCGACATAGATTATACATGCTTATCAATTACGCACATAAGCAGATTGGGATATGCAACCAACATTTTTTTTATGAAAATAGTCAATGAAAATGATGAGTTAATATCTGAAGTCACATTAAAAAAAAACGTCAGTTTTGTATATATTCTAAAATTTACATTTTGATAAAAAGGAGCATTTATAATTATGACAAGGCATTGATTACATTTGTTTCTTCAGGATAAAGATATAAGTGTATTGAAACTTACCGATATTTCATTTATAAAAGATCAAAAATATAAATTAACATTAGAAATCCCAAGTCATTATTATGGTAACTTCGGTTATTTCAGTGAAAAACTTTATTTTGGACTTCACCGAATTGCTCACTGTTCAAATAATGGTAACTAATAAAGAAATATTATTTCAATATTTCATTGTGTAAGTATAATTATTGTATTTTGACTTATGATTTCATGCATTGTTTGAAGTCATGTGTCATTCTTGATACAACACAACGTCTTTATCACGTATCCACCTAAGCTCTCTAATCCTAACTATTTAGTCCCACTTGTTAGAAATGTTGGTGCACAATTGCGTACCTCTCTACTATTCATGAACCAGCGATTTCTTAGTTCATTTATTTATGAAAAATTTCCTTGTAGTAAAATCAAAACACACTTTATTTCTGAAAAATCATAAACACATAAGAACAATATTTCGGTAGTAATTGGAAATGCTATAAAATAAGGATTTTCACATGGTCTCTTGATTAACTCTGATGAAGTCTATATAACTCTTTAATATTGAGATATTCTTTAAAATAAATTTCTAAGGTTATATCTAAAAGGACTGTTATTTATGAAGAATCGTTAAATCTACAACAAACAATAATAATCAGGGACACTCCTGATAAATATGTAGTACTAATTACTAAATACTAAATATTATCATCACTATTACTTTAATTACATTATTATTAATCAGTGCTATCGATATTATTATTGCACAAGTAAAAGTGTTATATTTATCACTACCTCCCATACTCATGGCATTTTTATTCTTATTATTATTAATATAACTGTATAAAATAACTTAAATAGCATTCGATGTGTTGAAAATAATTTGTAGTTACAATCAATGAGAAAAATATTGAAAATGTATCCAATTGACCAATATACAATATACAAAATAATGTTGTGTTTTACTTGTATTTTTGTTGAAAATTCTGTTTAATATTTAGAATAATGTTATGATATTAAATGTTGATTTTCTTGCGCCCTCGTTTTCTTTTTTTTAATTAATAGAAACAAAATTTAAAAAAAAAAACACATTTTTTGATAAAAATCTCGTTGATGCTACATTTCACCTGTTTATTTAATTTTTAGTTAGTTTTTCTTAAAAATTGAAAAATAAAACAATAGCTTTTAATTTTATTTTAAATATCAAGTATGTATATAGAGAATACATATATTGAATGAACTTATACGGTTTATAATTACTAAATAAAAATAAACTAAGCATACTTGTTTTGCCATAGCTAATGAAGTTCGAACTATTTATCCGACTTCTATGAAGAGTGGCAGTTATCCAAATCCACTCCGAAATATTGGAAGTATGTATTCATAATGATATAAAAAAATCTATATTTACTATAGGTGTGAAAAGTATAAATTTGTTACCCTTGAATTACTGAAAATATAACATAATTAGAGGTTAACACTAAGCAGTGGTAATAAAAAGCATATACAATTTAAAAAAATGTTACATGATGCATTCGAGCAACTACATTTGCAAATCTGCATTAGGTTTGCTAATGACTTTAAACTTCGTGAAACATTTTTACATATTAATGTATAGGTTTTAATATTTTATTAGTAAATTATATAATAACTTTACTATAATATATGCGTGTAATATCTTAATTATTGAAAGTTTTATTATGCCTGCATTTATTATGGTACAGTATAGTATAATCTATGTAATAAGCGTTAGTTTATAATTGACAAATTACACTTATGTATAAGCTGTGGCATATTTATGGAGGGGGTCCAAGGTTCAAACCTCTCCCCAGAACCAAAATTGTACCATTTCTACCATTTGTTTGGAGTTGAACATCAAAATTTTTTTTCTCAGAAACATGGTTTGTAAATAAAAAATGATGTCAAAGGTGTATTTTGGTTTTTTTTTTGGCCTAGGTAAAAAAAAAAAGCTCCACGACTATCCAAATTTCTCCAGCAATTTATTTGATAAAATATATATTATGATGAAACACTCAGGATCTAAAAAAAATAAAAACATATTTAGGTCAAAAAATATATACACATAAATATCAATATGTAATACATTTATTAAAAAGCATACAAAATTAATAAACTAACAAGTAAAAAATAAGTATTCGTTATGTATATAGTAATGCAATTATTATAAAACTAATTTTTTTTTTTTTATTTATTTAAATGAAGAAAATAGGAATTAAATTTAAAAAATGTTTATTCGTCCAGGTATTATGTATACGTGTTTCGTGAAAAATTATGACCACAATAATAATTATTATATTTTAATTATATATATTATATATATATATATATATTTGGGCTCTTAGTAGTAAAATTTTAGGGATGATACATTATTAGGACCATTTTGATGTATGATATTATATATATATATATATATATATATATAATATACGAGTATATATATATATAAGAGCCCAAGTCATTTTTTAAATACATCTCTGATAACAACGAATATATTGCTAGCCGATGAGTTACTTTAATTTTGTTGTTTGATTTCATAAGTTTTTTGGCATGTCTAATACTCATTATTGAATAGCATTACTGATATTGATGGATATGGATTAATAATGTATCAAACTATTAAAATGTTTTTCAGTTATGAATAAATATTAAACGTATTACCATTTTGTTGTTTATTTTAAAATTAAATGAAATTTCAATTAAACAATTTCAAAATATTTAAAAACCTTCCCTAAAATTTTTCAAAAATACGCCACTGGATATATTAAATATGCTTATGCTAGAAAAGTAGAAAGAGAAATATCCGAATTATGGATATACACGCTAGCTTTAACCAAAAAAAAACTTGCACAATTTTGAAATGAATCAATCATTATGGGTCTTTTATTTTTTAATTACTCAAAATATGTGGGGCCTATTTACAAATTACCAATAACGTATGATGAATGCTATTTTATATTAAACATTTTTATGAATTATGAATTATAAGTATACAAATAATTTGTTTGTTGTTTTGTATAGATTATACAAAACCAAGAATTCAAAAAACCAATTTGTGCGTAAATAATGGATATTTAGCACATACTACTTCTACAGAAGAAATATGTATCTGTCCTTTGGGCTTTAATGGGAAATTTTGCGAAACAGGTAAATAAAATGGAAGTCAATATAAATAGGACATTATAAAAAAGATAAAAATAAACTTGTATAAATGAATGTTATTAGAAAAATATTTTATTAACATTGTATTATTTATGATTTGCCGTTGTTGAATCTTTGGGATTTGAATTAATTAAATTATAATGAAACTAATATACGTGTGTAAACTTTAGAGTTAACAAGTATAATATTTTATTAATCCCTAAACATTTTTTTGAAAAAATATAATAACAATCTTCGAGGAACCATTCATAATTAATCTAATTTATTTTTAAAGAAAAATTAAAAATTGTTTATTATTATTTCTGAGATTTTGTGTATTAATATGTAAATATATATATATTAAAGGAAGTCAAATAAAAATATGTTTTAAAAATATCAATGATATTTGATTTGAACTTACAAAAAAAAAACGAGAGATTCGGAATATTTTTCGTTTTTTTAAATTTTTGTATTTATTCAATAGTATATTAAGAGTAATATTCCATCGCGCATCGAGTCTTTATAGAAAAATTGTTTTACAGCTATTATTAGAGTTTCTACAAAATTACTCAAAAATACATTTCTTGAAAATTCAGTTTATGGTATATTTAACTGTTGTTACACGAATTGATAATAGTAGTTAATTTTGATCGGTAAAAGCTTTTGAGAGTTTTTAAAGTTCCACATATTAAATTTACTAAAGAGATGAAATTTTAACATCTTTAAAGACATTGCATAAAACATTTCCACTTTATTTATAATCAGAAAATTCTATTTAATTTATTTTATTTAGAATTTAATTTAAATTAAATTTTAGGGTGCGGCATGAACTTTTACGGCGAAGATTGTAATGAAGTTTGTTCTATTGATAATAATATGTGTCGAGGTATGTTAATGTGTACGGACTATGAATGCTCGTGTCCAGCAGGACTAACCGGTCCATTGTGTAATGAAGGTATACACTATAGTAGTACTTATGATACAATGTTTTGTATTGTATAATATAATTTTGTATTATATAATATTGCTTACAGCATTAAAAAAGGTAGTATCAAATTTATTTATGAAAAATATTTGTTAAATTGTTGATTCTTCAGACTATTGTTTAAATTATCCATTGGCAGGCAGTTTATTCATTTAATTAAATATGGATAACTTAAAAAAAAAAATGAAATTACACTGAATTAGATTATCATGTGGTAAAATTTAGAAAAATGATCAGTATGAAAACATTTACTTTAAACTTTTTAAACTTACTTAGAAAAGTAAGAAGTTTGTTAACATGGCTTAATATGAAGTTTAGAAAATATGGTGTTGACCTTAAGTGACTTGCTATTTAAGAAAAATTGTCTTATTCCCTAGATATTATATGAAACAATAATTACTTTATTTTAACAGCCTTCATCGTTAAACTTAGTATCTAAAATACTTTATTGTAGAATTAATAATATTTTCGCTTTGCTCAGAAATTAAAATGAAAAATACATTAATACTTCAAATAATTCAGAATCTAAAATTCATCCACCACACGATTTCACCCCTGTTCTTGATTCCCTGAAATTGTCCTCACTAGCCGATAGAAGAGTTCGAGCGAACCTTAGTTTTTTTTTAAACAAACTAATTTCTGGTCTTATAGACTCCCCGTCCGTTCTTCAATGCATTAATTTCAACGTGTCTTCTTTTTCTTCACGTTCTAGATACTCTTTCTATGTCCCTGTCTCTGCAACCAACTATGCTGCTAATGAACCCCTTACGAGAATGATGAGGATTGCCAATGCTGAACCCTCCTTTTTGTCTTAATTATGTTATATCTTACTATGTACTATTACTTTCAATTTTATTTTTCTCTGTTTTTCACATATGTTTTCTTCCTTCCTTAATTGTTTAGTTTAAGTTAAATTGTAAATTAACCATTGGGCTTGCCCGTATTATAATAATAATAATAATAATAAATATTTTGCTTCTTATGTATTTTATAGAATTAATTATTTCATAATTTTATTTTTCAATTTTTATTTTTACCGATTTGATTTTGCTATTTTGTTCTAGACTTATTGATGATATAATGTAATTATGTATTTATGATATATATATATATGTATGTATTTTTCGCTATCTACATTGTTGTAACTAAAATTATATGAATATAATTTTATAAACTTAAAAAATATAACTTATACTTAAAAGTGTTATATTTTCCATCAGTTATATCCACTAAAGAGTCAAAACACAAAAAAGAATGTTAAAAAAGCGATATTTAGTGATATTTCATCTTATGACTTTATACTAGTGAATCATTACTTAGAACTACATTTTTGAAATAAATACACCACCCTCCTCTTATTCATACTAAAAAATATTAATTATTCTACAGTAACTGTAGTCAGTTCATAAGTATAATGTTCCTTTTATTTATTATTAATAGATTGCAAATCGGGTAGATATGGTTCAGATTGTAGACAAACTTGTCCGGAAAATTGTCAAAACAATATTTGTGATCAATACACAGGTGTCTGTTCAGATGGTTGTTCACCTGGATATATACCACCATATTGCATCAAAAGTAAGATGTATTGATATAAAATGGAGTGAATAATTAATTTTTTTAAAGTATTGGTCATCTTTAAAGTATTGTTACTTAACATATATTTCATTATTTATATTGTAGTTAACATAGTAAAATCTCCTAAACTATGGGTATTGCTTAGGTCATACTCGTATTCTTTATGGCAAAAAACAATAAAATAGCTATGAATTACCCATTTGATCAAGATCACGCATGTAAATTCAAATTTGACATAAGTTACAACATATTTCTCTTTGGAAATATAAACTTCCTGAATTTTAAACATTTAAAAAAAACTATTTTTTATTTGATTACATATACGCTAAACAATAAATGTATTAATACAAATTACTGATACAATTTTAAATATCATAATGACAATCATCTTTTTAAATATGAAGTAAAAATCGGTAGCGTCTATTTATCAACTGAAACATAAATTAATTTAAATCATAAAATTCATATATCTAAATTAATTTGTGTAATGAAGTTACAAAATAATATAAAATATTGTAGAGTAAATACACTGTATATTAAAAAAAATATGAGTTTCTTTTTGTCTATTTTTCGAAATTCGTATTAAACATTATTTTGAAATATGAGGTATAATACGAGTTAGTAGTTTACGGTAATGTTTTTATTTTCAGTTCGGTGTTAATGATCGATTGCTTAAGATTAAACACAAATTATCAACAATGTTTATATTTATAGAAATATTAAAATTGATAATTTGTTGGTAAAAATCCAAACAATATGTCTTTTTATGAATTTAATTTGGTTTTTGAGGTGTTGTTATGTAAGACTCTCCCACTCCTGTATATGGGTCTGTGATTATATTAAAGACTCTATAAAACTTAATTTGTCAACTTGAAGTTTTTCCTAGAAACACGGGTGAAATTATCACAACCTTCTTTATACATTATTCAAATAAGTTATAACTTAATTTATGATATTTGTAAGAGGATATTCATAATAAATATTAGTTTGTTTCTAACCAAGAATGTTTGATTAAAGTGTTATAATAAATATGAAAATAAATTGAATTCTATAGAATATCCATACCTTGTAAATGCACCGACAGCGATATCAATAGAATATGAGACAATCAAGTTTGAACTTGACTTTCAGTCACATAACATCAAAGATGGAGACGAAAGTATACATGTGAAGTATTACCAATTATTTTACAAGGTAAGTGATTTAAGTGAAATATCATCATGTTTCTCAGATAATAGTTAATAAAATAATAATATAAAAGTGTACAAAATCTAATCGCCAAAACAGTACCTTCATTATGTAAACAAATTAGGGATGCACTTTTGATGGAACCTAATACTACATTATTATTACTAGTGATGGACAACAGAACAATAACATTTTGACATTTTGTTCGAAAATCTAAATTGTTCAATATTATCGAAATTATATTATGATATTATAATTTATATTGTAAATAATATATGTGATAAAACAAATATTTAGGTAACCACTTATTTAAATTACGGTATGAATAATTAATTCAATACCGAGAATTATAGAATAATTCTACATCGATATCGAATATTGACCATGATATTGATATTAGATTGAAATATAGATATCGCCGTCTATCACTATAGTTATGCCAGTTATTGATAGTTTAATATAATACTTAATCTCGAGCATGAGCTTGGGATGTAAATGATAGCAAAGTCACTTATTACCACCTGTTCGTTCAAAATCTTCCATCATATGGTAATTGTATCCAACTGATTATTTCAACTTTAATAAACCGATACTAACTAATAATATATACAATAAGTCCTCGTTTAACGTCGCCTCATTTAGCGTTGTTTCGCTATTGTATCGTAGAAGTTAAAGTCCTTATGTTTCATTTAACACTGCAACGGTTTGAGCATAACGTCGTTTGTAATACATGTGTTCATCAAATTATTGTTATATTTATATACATTTCATGTATGTAAAAAGTGTTTCACTTGACGTTTTTTCGGTTAACGTTGTGTTTTCCAGGAACCTAACCTCAACGTTAAACGAGAACTTATTGTACATAAAAGTAGGGTAAAATAGCCGTTTCTGTACTCCCCGCAAATCCAGGTAAATCCAGGCTACCCTCCCGTCCACCTTAATTGATCTGTTATTATATACTAATAGGTGATAATTACTACTAGGTGTCTAATTAATTTATACTAATTGATTATTGGTGCTAATTACTTCTATTTGTATAAGACAGAGTTATGCTTCCACTCAGGTCATCCCCTTCTCCTTACAGACCCCCCCCCCATATTTTTTTTCATTTTTCTATAATATACTACATGTAAACATAGAATAATTAACAATATTATAAAAGACTAGTAAACATAAAAGGTGTATGATTTAGTATATATTCATTCGTTTGCGAGTCAAGTCTATTTTTTCATTGTTTACATTATTATACGAGTATTTAGTTCGAAATAGTTGATAAAAACATGTCGAACATGGATATTTTCAAGAATAATAATTTAGACAAACAGAAACAAATATCTGAGAAATGGGTACCTGTAGCGCATAACGACCAGAGTAAAGTAATTATAACATTTATTATCTATATTTTATACATATACATATATATAAATAATTTATAATAACATGTTGTGTTTTACTGCATGTGATCGCAAGGTGGATTCGTTAACACTATCACTACCACTACCACCACTCTCAAATTCTACTCAGGAGGAAGAGGAAGTGGAGGAGGACTATACATACACTCATTATGAATATATGTCGACCGTGTGTGACGAGAACGACGGGCCTCTATATTTTAACAATTATCCACCACCACCACCGTCAGCGCCGACCTATGCAATACATCCGTCTGCAACGAACGAACTTGATAGAACATATTGGTGGGGGTACTAACCTCATGCATATAAATTATATTATTATATGATATATCATAATTTTGTATTTATTTACATGTGGAATAAAAACAAACGTGACATTATAATAAATATTTTTCATTTATTGAATAAAACATGTTTACATAAATAAATTATAGTTTTCCGACTTCACCGCTAAACGGACTATATGTTATGACCTGATCGTGTAATATCAAACAGTATGCAGCGGTTTGGTCCGGTATGGTTTTACTGGTCTCGAACTCTATTCGTAAGTCTACGGTAGCTGACTTTACATTATGGTTCTGGTGTGATAAATCCAACAACGACTATTGGAGCAATGTCGAAAAACTACGTGAAAGCGCGCGTGCCCACCCGATTAAATACAACTTGAAATTGGAAGCCAGCTACAATATTCCCAATGTAGAAATGTCTCTCGAGAATAGGGCATTTAAAACGTCGGAGAAGGGGGGGGAGGGGGTGTTTATACTTAGTGACATAGATAGACTGGTGGACGAAGATTTTTCTATTCTCTTGGCGGAGGAAGACATTTACGCGGGTAAAGGGAGTGGCTTCACCTTATCGTGTATCGACGGGCTACTTCTTGGTTCATACAAATATAAACCGCTTGGCGGCTCGTCGTACTTACCGCTACCGGCGAGTATTTTATACCGACGGGCTGTAGTCAACCCCCAAAACATAGACCAACAGTGTTTTCAGTGGGCTATACTAGCAAAACACGTGTCATACGAAAACCGTGTGCGAGTCGGAGTGAATTATTTGAACGAGGTGGAACGTTATGACTTTTCTTCGTTAACGATACCCACACCTGTGTCAGAGATTATTTTATTTGAACGTTGCAACCCCGGCACATCGGTTAACGTATACAGAGTGCGTGAAAATAAAAAAAAATCTACGTCACAGATTGTGGTATATCCAATACGTGTTGCAGACGAGGATAAGGTCGATCATTTCGACCTCTTGCTAATTGAAGACGAAGAGGGGGAAAAAGTCATTACGCGTACATTAGTAATTTTTCCCGACTCGTGAGCTCGCAAAAAAATTCACACCACCATCGTCTGCATACATGTAAACGATGTTTTACTAGTTTTGACGATCAGCCTAGAAAGTATAAATTGCACGGTAGGGCCTCGCAGAACACATTAATACATGCGGGACGCATAAACCTATTTTACCTATTATGCCGCGGGGCGGAAATACACTCAAATTTGAGGGTTGGTGTAAAACACAACACTTGCCGTTTGTAATTTACGCCGACTTTGAAGCCCTTCTGCGACCGATCGACCGAGAACATGGAGAGAACACTGGTGCGTTTCAACAGCACCTCCCGATGAGCTACGGGTTCATAGTCAAGGTGGCCGATCACGTGCCCTTGGAACTACTCAAATTGTACGAGATCCCGAGGGAACCGGTAATTTACCGTGGGTCCACCGAAGAAAATAATGTCGCTAAACAGTTTGTTCTGACCGTCGTCGGAGTGGTGGGGAAAATACGAGAGCTACTCAAAAACACCAACGTTGCGATCGTGATGAGCCCCGAACAACGGGAGGTTCACGAACAAACAACTCGCTGTCAACTGTGCGATATCGCGTTCAGTGGCGAGAACTGTTTGGTCGCTCATCACGACCATTTAACGGGTAAATTTTTAAAGAGCTTATGTAACAACTGCAACTTAAAGTTGAAAACACCAAACTTTGTTCCGTGTTTTCTGCATAATTTATCTCGGTACGATGCTCATTTCATTGTTACCGAGCTGGGGTACGATGATTTTCGTATTTCGGTCATCCCTAATAGCGAGGAAAACTTTATTTCATTTTCGAAATACATCGACGCCAATTTCGCTATTAGGTTTGTAGACACTTGTAGGTTTATGGCTTCGAAATTAGCCACCTTGGCGAAAAATCTCGCCACCGAGGACTTTTCAAAGTTCAGTGAGGTTGCTAAGGTATTTTCTTCTAGAGACATGCCACTAGTGACTCGTAAAGGCGTGTATCCATATGATTACACAGACGATTGGGATAAACTGTGCGAGACGGCATTGCCTGACCGTAGAAAATTTTACAACACGCTGAAGGAATCGCATGTTGATCCGGTGGACTACGAACACGCCCAACGTGTGTGGGACCACTTCGGTTGTCGCACACTTGGCGAATTCAGTGACCTATACCTTAAGATCGACGTGCTTTTGCTGGTCGACGTTTTCGAAAATTTTCGAAACGTCTGTATTTCAACGTACAGTCTCGACTAGTGCTGAGCAGCTCATTGACGAATCCGTAATCCGGATTAGAATTATGCAATCCGGATTTGGATTCAATCCGTTTAGTCCGGATTTCGGATGCAATCCGTTTTATCCGGATTTCGGTTTTAATCCGTCGTTTCGAATTTCGGTTTTAATTCACCAATCTTGATCAGAGATTCGAAATTTTAATTATTTAAAATATAAAGGTATTATAGTATCATACTTTACATACTTTACTCAATTTTCGAAAAATAATAGTTTCAAGAAAAATATGATTATCAATCCGAATTGTCGATCTGGTTGGATCCGGATTGCCGATCCGAATGTATCCGGATTACCTAAATCAGGTTTAAACGGATTAAGGAATTTATTTCAATCCGGATGGATCCGGATAACCAATCCGGAATCGAATTGATCCGGATTACATGCTCAGCACTAGACTCTCGACCCGGCGTATTACTATACGGCTCCCGGGTTCACGTTCGATTGTATGTTAAAATACACTATGGTAGTATTAGAGCTAATCTCTGACTACGAACAGCTACTAATGTTCGAGGTAGGCATACGCGGCGGACTGGTTCAGGCGTGCAAGCGATATGCCCGCGCGAGCCACGCAAAGACACCTGGGTTCGACGTCGAACTCGTGAAAACATGGCTTATATATCTAGATGGTAATTAGTATTAATTCATAACTATGTATTTAGGAAAAATAATAATAATAATAATAACAATTATAAATATATTTCTAGCCAACAATTTGTACGGTTGGGCCATGAGCCGCTACATGCCTTGAGGCGGATTCGCGTGGTACGCGGGTAACCCAGAAGTCGCGTTAGCGCAGCTCGAATGGATGAGCGAGACCGACGACGTAGGTAGAATGTATGAGGTCGACGTCTCGTATCCGCAAGAGCTACATGACGCGCATAATGATCTACCATTTTTACCGCACGCGAGCGTGCCACGCGGGTCTAGCGTTAAAAAGCTTATGGCTACTTTTGAAAAGAAGACAAATTACGTCGTACACTATGTAAACTTGAAGCAAGCCATCGCCAACGGTCTCATCGTCGACAAAGTAAATTAAATCTTTCTTTCTTTTTTTTTAAACTTGAGTAAAAACAATCAACGTTTTCAGGTTCATCGAGTACTGGAGTTCAAACAACGGCCATTTTTAGCATCGTATATAGAGCTCAATACTACGTTGCGGCGAAAAACCGCTAACGAATTTGAAAAAGATTTTTTCAAATTGATGAATAACGCCATGTTCGGTACGTATTAAAAATAATTATTTTTAGTAATCAACACACACACACACACACATACAAGTATTATTATTATTATTATATTATTTCCAGGTAAAACTATGGAATCAATACACAAACGGCAAAAAATAGAGCTGGTCTGTTGTCCAATTCGTTTACAGAAACTCGTAGACATGCCTACGTTTAAACATTGCACTAGTTATAGTGAAAACCTTGCAGCAGTGTCTCTGCACAATAAATCAATCGAGTTTAGCAAACCGATTTACATCGGTTTCGGCGTACTCGAGCTAAGTAAAACCTTAATGTATGACTACCATTATAACGTTATGAAGAAACATTATAAACACGATATAGAACTTATGTATACCGATACGGGTAATTATTAGTCGTTAATGAAATAATATTATTATAAATTTTGCTCGTTAATGATATTTAATATAATTTGTATAGACTCACTGGTGTACCATGTTAAGACGATAGATTTCTATCAAGACCTGCGTGATAATCCGAACCTTATGGCGCGTATGGATACCAGCAACTTACCCGTTGACCACCATTGTTTCACCCCTCGATCGTAAAAAAGTCCCAGGATTTTTCACGGACGAGACAAAAGGACATATCATGTTTGAATTCATCGCCTTACGCGCCAAATCGTATGCATATATCCTCGAGGGTAAGACCTCTATCAAAGCCAAAGGGATACCCAAACACGTTGTTAAAAAAACATTTAACGTTCAAAGACCATAAGCGGTGTTTGTATGAAAACACCGACGACAGTGATGACGATAACGACGAGGATTATTATAATAATATAGAAAAACCAACATCGTATAGAGAAAATATTTCTACACGTTCATATAAGCATAAAATTCAAACTATAAGTGTTTTTAAATTAACATTAAACAGTGACAATGAAAAACGTGTAGTCAGTGAAAACAATATTCTCACAACGAGTCACGGTCATTATAATAACTAATATAATTTATAAATTAGCTTAAGTATACAGCCATACATGTAAACGTATGGCTCATAGTCATTATAATAACTATTGTAAATATTTCTGACGAATGTATATGTAAAATATATATTATAAATGTAGATATTGTGTTTATTTTTTCTAATATTGATTTTCTTAATTACTTTGTCGTTCATGATATTATAATAATAATAATAATAATAATAATAATTTTCCGTATCGCAGGACACGAAAATAGTGTTGTAGAAAACACTGAAAACATTAATGAGTTAAAAAATCGGTATAACCGGAATAAACGCGGTCATACCTAATTTACTATCTCGCGTCAACACGATTGAAGTTTATTTTAAAGATAGACCGTAAGTCTCCGCGGAAAAACATGTTGGCGACTATAATCGCGAGCGCGCGCGCGCGCGTTTAATATGCAGTCTTCGACGGCGGCAGCGATCGTTGACGTGGAGTGCATACTCGCGGCCAACAACAAGTATTTAATCAAAGAGTTATCGGTTATCGATACCGATAGTTGGGCCACACAGCATTGGATATTTAAACACTCGTTGAGTACTCAAAATGCTAAAAGTCGTAGTGTAAACAGATGGTTGAAGCGTCATTACCACCGTATTTCTCTAGACTACGGTGACGTCAAGTACGAAGAAATCGGGCGAATTTTAAACTCGTTAAAATTCGAGCGTATTTACGTGAAGGGTGATCAAAAGGAGCGCTTAATCAACGAATTTATTCCACACGTTAAAGTCATGAACTTAGAAGAGTGGGGATGTCCACAGTTGGATATACTGTGTTCCGCGACCGAGGCCACGGACTTTCCATACTGTATATTCCACAGAGATTTAAACCCTAAACACTGTACCTTTCATAAGGTTTTTGCATTACGCAAATGGCTTAACGATAATATTTTACCTTCTCTGCATTAGTCCATCGAGCGGATAATATTGATTTGTATTCATTTAATTATATATAATGTTACTTGTTTAATTTTCTGTTAGTAATGTTATAACGCGAACATAACGATCTATTAATATCGATTTTATATATAATTATTATTGCTAACCAGCTAATTTAATCGTATTAAATAATAATAATAATAATAATAATAATAATAATACAATATTACATCATTTCATTTACATATTATCTTGTTTTATTAATAATAATAATAATAATAATAATATGTATATATATTATTTGGATATGATATAATTGACCGGCATAAGAAACAAATGTGAAAAAATAAATAAATTGGCATGTATAAAATGTATTCTTTTTTATTTTTTTCCACACACACACACACACACACACACACACACACACACACACACA
Source organism: Therioaphis trifolii (assembly GCA_027580255.1). Classification (NCBI taxonomy): domain Eukaryota; kingdom Metazoa; phylum Arthropoda; class Insecta; order Hemiptera; family Aphididae; genus Therioaphis; species Therioaphis trifolii. Next base: position 141,049,172 of record CM050404.1, read on the forward strand.
CGCATATAACATATTATATAGCAATAATATGCTAGCTAATCGAAAGATACATTGAACGCTTTCCTACGCATTCCTAGAAAGGATCATAGAAAGATCATATTATGTTCTCCCCGATCATTGTATGCCTTGGTCTCTGCGTCCGTGATCCGTATGTTTTTAGGAAGGTAAACATCGATCAGTCCTTCATCGGGATCGGCCAGTGAGCACAGCAAGGTACGCCCGTACTGGGTGTCGGAGGGCGTGAAACGAGTAATTCGGTATTTTTTACCGACTTCCAAGTCACCAACTGCCATATTCTGAACGCTCGCCTGTTCCTTTAACGATTTCAATAACGAACACATTTTCTGTTGGAAAAAATTAATAAACATACGATTAGGAGGTGGCGTTTTCATAGAAATCATAACATACAGTCAGAATTAACCGAGCTGAGCCCGGGCAAGTCCGGAGCAGGCCGAGTCCGGCTCGGACACGGCCTGCTCCGGGCTTGAACCGCCACGGCTCAGCCTGCCACGGCTCAACCACTACTCGCCTCGGTTGAGCCGTGGCACGGCCCGGCCAGGCCCGGCCTGCCCCGACTGCCCCGGCATCGTACCCCAGCTCGGTAACAATGAAATGAGCATCGTACCGAGATAAATTATGCAGAAAACACGGAACAAAGTTTGGTGTTTTCAACTTTAAGTTGCAGTTGTTACATAAGCTCTTTAAAAATTTACCCGTTAAATGGTCGTGATGAGCGACCAAACAGTTCTCGCCACTGAACGCGATATCGCACAGTTGACAGCGAGTTGTTTGTTCGTGAACCTCCCGTTGTTCGGGGCTCATCACGATCGCAACGTTGGTGTTTTTGAGTAGCTCTCGTATTTTCCCCACCACTCCGACGACGGTCAGAACAAACTGTTTAGCGACATTATTTTCTTCGGTGGACCCACGGTAAATTACCGGTTCCCTCGGGATCTCGTACAATTTGAGTAGTTCCAAGGGCACGTGATCGGCCACCTTGACTATGAACCCGTAGCTCATCGGGAGGTGCTGTTGAAACGCACCAGTGTTCTCTCCATGTTCTCGGTCGATCGGTCGCAGAAGGGCTTCAAAGTCGGCGTAAATTACAAACGGCAAGTGTTGTGTTTTACACCAACCCTCAAATTTGAGTGTATTTCCGCCCCGCGGCATAATAGGTAAAATAGGTTTATGCGTCCCGCATGTATTAATGTGTTCTGCGAGGCCCTACCGTGCAATTTATACTTTCTAGGCTGATCGTCAAAACTAGTAAAACATCGTTTACATGTATGCAGACGATGGTGGTGTGAATTTTTTTGCGAGCTCACGAGTCGGGAAAAATTACTAATGTACGCGTAATGACTTTTTCCCCCTCTTCGTCTTCAATTAGCAAGAGGTCGAAATGATCGACCTTATCCTCGTCTGCAACACGTATTGGATATACCACAATCTGTGACGTAGATTTTTTTTTATTTTCACGCACTCTGTATACGTTAACCGATGTGCCGGGGTTGCAACGTTCAAATAAAATAATCTCTGACACAGGTGTGGGTATCGTTAACGAAGAAAAGTCATAACGTTCCACCTCGTTCAAATAATTCACTCCGACTCGCACACGGTTTTCGTATGACACGTGTTTTGCTAGTATAGCCCACTGAAAACACTGTTGGTCTATGTTTTGGGGGTTGACTACAGCCCGTCGGTATAAAATACTCGCCGGTAGCGGTAAGTACGACGAGCCGCCAAGCGGTTTATATTTGTATGAACCAAGAAGTAGCCCGTCGATACACGATAAGGTGAAGCCACTCCCTTTACCCGCGTAAATGTCTTCCTCCGCCAAGAGAATAGAAAAATCTTCGTCCACCAGTCTATCTATGTCACTAAGTATAAACACCCCCTCCCCCCCCTTCTCCGACGTTTTAAATGCCCTATTCTCGAGAGACATTTCTACATTGGGAATATTGTAGCTGGCTTCCAATTTCAAGTTGTATTTAATCGGGTGGGCACGCGCGCTTTCACGTAGTTTTTCGACATTGCTCCAATAGTCGTTGTTGGATTTATCACACCAGAACCATAATGTAAAGTCAGCTACCGTAGACTTACGAATAGAGTTCGAGACCAGTAAAACCATACCGGACCAAACCGCTGCATACTGTTTGATATTACACGATCAGGTCATAACATATAGTCCGTTTAGCGGTGAAGTCGGAAAACTATAATTTATTTATGTAAACATGTTTTATTCAATAAATGAAAAATATTTATTATAATGTCACGTTTGTTTTTATTCCACATGTAAATAAATACAAAATTATGATATATCATATAATAATATAATTTATATGCATGAGGTTAGTACCCCCACCAATATGTTCTATCAAGTTCGTTCGTTGCAGACGGATGTATTGCATAGGTCGGCGCTGACGGTGGTGGTGGTGGATAATTGTTAAAATATAGAGGCCCGTCGTTCTCGTCACACACGGTCGACATATATTCATAATGAGTGTATGTATAGTCCTCCTCCACTTCCTCTTCCTCCTGAGTAGAATTTGAGAGTGGTGGTAGTGGTAGTGATAGTGTTAACGAATCCACCTTGCGATCACATGCAGTAAAACACAACATGTTATTATAAATTATTTATATATATGTATATGTATAAAATATAGATAATAAATGTTATAATTACTTTACTCTGGTCGTTATGCGCTACAGGTACCCATTTCTCAGATATTTGTTTCTGTTTGTCTAAATTATTATTCTTGAAAATATCCATGTTCGACATGTTTTTATCAACTATTTCGAACTAAATACTCGTATAATAATGTAAACAATGAAAAAATAGACTTGACTCGCAAACGAATGAATATATACTAAATCATACACCTTTTATGTTTACTAGTCTTTTATAATATTGTTAATTATTCTATGTTTACATGTAGTATATTATAGAAAAATGAAAAAAAATATGGGGGGGGGGGTCTGTAAGGAGAAGGGGATGACCTGAGTGGAAGCATAACTCTGTCTTATACAAATAGAAGTAATTAGCACCAATAATCAATTAGTATAAATTAATTAGACACCTAGTAGTAATTATCACCTATTAGTATATAATAACAGATCAATTAAGGTGGACGGGAGGGTAGCCTGGATTTACCTGGATTTGCGGGGAGTACAGAAACGGCTATTTTACCCTACTCATAAATATAACAATAAATGACAACATTAATTAAAAATTAAAATAAACATTATTATGAAGTTAATAAGTATTTCGTAAATCATTTATTTGAATAGGGTATACTAGAATTGTATATGAATATATACATATTTAATTTTTGAAACGTTTTTATCAAATCAAAATTTAAAATTTGATATTAAGAAAATGATTTATTTTACGTATTATAGCAATTTTTTCACTAACATTTTATATTATTTTGAATACTCCATTTGGCGAACATTTTCACTCACCGAAATGCTCATCATATAATTTTCTATCTACATTCCATTGTTTGAATATTAACTTGATCTATTATATTTTATACAAATTATAGTATGAGATTAAAGCGTACAAGATTTTTTTTTTTTTTTTTTTTTGGTAGTTTATTCGATTTTCAATTCTGAGTGAATTGAAAAATGTGTTGATTTTACATAGACGTTTTTGTTTTTTATTTATGTTATCACTTTTCTGGGGGAGTAAAGGCAGTTCAAAAGTTACGTCCGGTCAACGTATAGATCAATGATCATAAAAATCAAAACACTTTTTTTATTGTAATTTTAGATTAATTAAGGTTTTCATAATACCTCTCATCAAAAAATAAGTATTTAGCAATTTTATTTATGATTTTTATATAAAATAAAACATCTTTTAACTTATTTCATTTTATTTTTGGGAAACAAAATACAAAGTGACCAATTTTAAATGATTTATTTTACCTTTTATAATATATTTCAGATGATATTTAAATATAGGTATAATGTAATAATTCTACAAACAAATATTTGGTATAAACATTAAAATATTTTAATTCTTTATTCAAAACTATTTTCTGGTCAGTGGTCAGTTTCGAGACTCGCGAGTAATAATACTATGCAATAGAACAATAAATAACCATAATTTATATCTTTTTTGTATTTTTTCAACACGCCTAAATTCATGAATGTATAAACTAATTATTTTTTATGATTATTATTTTTAGTCATCAAATGAAGATTTGTTTAGTTATTCTGAAATTAAATTAATTAACCAAAGTGAAAACATAATTACGGAAACATTATACGATTTACTACCAAAAACTAAGTATTTAGTTGGCGTCCTTTTAATAACAGATGATGGAAATCAAAATGATCAGGATATAGTGTTTGGTGAATACATGACATCATGTATACGTAAGTACATTTTCAATAATTCATAAAATTTAAAAGAAGTGGTTCAATACTTATTCTTAATTGTTTCTAAATTATTTTCTATGAAATTGGTCATTATTTTTTGAAGAGGTTTTAACCATCATCAAAAAAAAAAAAAAAAACAAAACAAAACAAACACTTTTTCAAAAATGGTTACAAAGCCATTTTTAGTGATTTTATTAATTGGTTATAAATGATTGAAAAACAATAAATCCAAATAATAACTATAATTCACAATACGTCAATCGATCTCCCCAATCATTATTTCGTAACTCATCAAATTAATCGTTTAACGGACTGGTTTCTTGCCCGTTATTACACGAGCATTTCACCAACACTTTCAAGCAATGCTGATTCATACTGGGCATCGGGAGATCACTCCGCTTTTGTCGTCATTGTTCCTTCGTTTCTTCGGTTTTTTTTATTGTGGTAGACATTTGGGAGAAAGATGAAAGAAATGTTGTCAGTTGTACTTGCTTTACTTATGGGGATGGTTGTGAAACCTATTTACTATCCCAAATTTTCACCTCTACAAGTTGAATAATTTTTGTACTTGATCTTTCGACCGGTTTTGGTTAGGTTTTATTTATTGATATTGTGCCACCTCTAGTTTTTGACCTCCCCTGTTGAAACTGGTTGAATGAGGATCATAACGGATGAGTCGAAGTTACTTGAAACTTGATTGTTTGTTGACGGGGTTCCTTCTGGGCAGATGAATTGAGTAGTAAGACTGTCAGCAAACAATTCAGATTTCCCAGTAGAGTTAAATACTGTTCCGTATTGACTGTTAAGTGGATGATCTGGATATTGTCGTTATATAAGTGATCCATTGAAATTGAATAAAATTATGTTTCCGAACTTTAAACTGGAAGGAAAAAGTGCTTCATTCCAACTTTTGGTGATGTTGTAGAAGTCGTGAACCTAACCGAGGAGTCTGGATGTTGTAACAGTGTTTGGCGTCCGGATTCATTATGTTTTGCCATGCCCTTCGTACTCTGCGTTTTTTGTCTAGTTCATTTTGAATGTTGACTGGTAGGATGTCGGTTTACCGCGGGTTTATATTTTGTCGTGTCGCCTTTATTAAATAACGCCACTGGCCACTTATGTATCTTCTCTCTAACTCGCATTTATTATTAGTTGTTGTTTGGCAAGATTTGGAGATACGGATTAATCTTGAATATATCTTTATCTCATTTATCCAAAGACACTCTTTCCGAGAATTTATATTTAATCGTTAGACTTGAAAAGACCTTTTTTATGGGGTACGGCCTTGTTTACGCGATGACTACCGCCTTCTATTGGTCAGTAGTGCGCGTGCCGTCATACTTCGTTATATTATTAAAATTTGATATTTAACATATAATATAAGGTTATATTATAAGATGGGGAAACGGAGTGGCCGAGTGGAACCAGGCATCACTGCTGACGCACACTGTCGCCGGTTCAAATCCGGCGGCTCTCTCTCTCTCTCTCTGGGCAGGCGACTGTCTAGAGAGAGCGGCCGCCATCTCCCCTGCGCAGAAGGCAACGGGAAACCACTGCACAGTAAACCCTTCCCAAGTAACATCTACTTCTAAGTGCAAAACAACCCTCGGGTTGTGACCCTAAGAAGAAATTATAAGAAGACAATCCATATAATTTTAACAATTTATATAATTTAATTATTTATTAATAAAATAATTGTTTCAGAACCACAAGTTAATGACTATAACGTAAAGTTAAGTAGTGGAGTAAAAAGCATCTATGTAACATGGAATAAAGTGAGTGTGGTCATAATTTTTTATTTTCAGATTTACTATACAATACTTTAAATTAAGAAAATTATGAAACAATGTCTATAAATTGTGCTAAAATTACTGATGTTTTTAATTCTCAGATAACTCCTAATCGATTAGAATGCAACGTCGATAAATACGTGTTAACGCTTCAGTTACCCATGTCCAATCAATCGTATAGTATATTAAACGATACACAAGAAATAATAGCAAATTCAGATAGTGGTCACTTGATACATAATCTTCTTCCCGGTTTTCAGTATAACATACAATTAACTCCAAAAACAGTTAAAGGATCATTACGTTCGTCACCTACGTATTCAATTACTACTCCTATTACAGGTAAACAATCATAATTATGTATATTTAAAACAATATTTATTATTTTCTAAAGAAATTGAGAATTCACAAAATATTATGAAAGTTCACATTGCTATATAAATTAAAAATGTACACCAACGGTATACAAGTAATGGCAAATCGTATATTGTGTTTGTTTCAACTAACAATGGATTTGTATATTTTTAATAAAATATTTGGTAGCTGTGTGAAAATGGTTCACGAGCAATATTAGAAAAATTATTATATTTTATAATATATAATATTTTTAAATAATATAATTTAAAACGATTGGTTTTTATTACAATTATTCCTTCACATCATTTTTCAATAATCCATATAATAATTTATTAATAATTCAACTTTGACTATAATCGTTTGGTTATTTTTAATATTATAAAGATTAACTGCGGCAACATGACTTTTATAGGAAATTATGTCATTATAAAACATTTGTCAATAAAAAATGAAAAAGGAAAAATCAAAATGAATTGGGAGTTGTTGAATTTAGCTCAAAACACATTGAATCAGCCAGTAACGTGCACTATCCGATACAAAGTAATAAATTATCATCACCGAAAACTTAAAAATGGCATTATAAACTTTCATTTTGATTAAATATTCCTTTATTACAAAATGGTAATATATAATGTGCTCTGATCCAAAAAATTTAAATGTTGATTCTAGATCGTGAAAATTCTCAGTTGTTCTTTGGCAGAAATAGAGCGCAACTGGACGACAATAAAAGTTTTTAATCGGACTAACTATGAAATATTGGACATAGTACCGAATTCCCAATACTTAGTTCAAGTTTTAGTTGACGATGAAGATACGATGATTACTAAAAAAAAAAATATGGCTTACATCTTAACATCGGAGACATGTAACATTCAAAAATCTGCTTTAGTACCTGCATTGAATTAAATAAATAGGTATTTAACATGATTTATTTTAGATCCAAAAACAGAACCAATTTTAGATAACGAACATCCAATTTATGTCACCAATAACTCTGTAAACGTTCAGTGGAAAATAAATCCCGAGAACTGTTCCAAGTTGAATGGATTCTTCTCAAAATTTTACATACAATTGAAAGTAAATTGTTATGACAAAACAATTAGTAGTAAAATTAAATAAATACATATTATCTTTAAGGATAAGGACGATACTACGTTGCAAATAAAAGAAACCAAACAAAACTACATTTTCATTGATGGTCTTGAATCAAATACCGCATACGAACTGAAAGTTTTCATAAAAACACATGTTGGTTATAACCCTGAACACTTCCTTTTTGTCAACTTCACAACTAAATATGACGGTTAATTTACCATTGATAATAATACAATTTTATTTCACCTTAATTTTAGTCATATTAAAAATAAATATGCACATTTTTTTTACTGTTGACGTAAATAGATTTAATGCCAGTAGACGATTTAATGGTTTATAAAAAGAGTTTAAAGAATCGTATGGCAGGATTTCGATGGAGTTATGTTGTGAATACAAATATAGATGGTTTTATCGTTTCCTTTAATGACACTGCATCTGTCATTCCACTGGAAAGATGTTCTGCGTGGCCACAATATTATTGCCACACGTTCTATAATCTGAGTCCCAGTAACACTTATACTTTCAAAGTATGTATTTGATTTACACGTTACATTATTATTTATTGATTAAAAATTATCCATTTTACAAATTTCGCTTCTTATAATTATGTTATAAACGTGTGTAATAGATAATGCCAAGGTCACCCGATTATCCTGAAGGTGGAAAAGTGTCATCTATTTCGTTCAACAGCATTGATGGATGTGAGTTTACAATCATTAACCAATATAGCTATAGATCAGCGTTTCTCAACCGCTTTTATTCTACGCCACTTTTGTATTTGTTTAATATACTCACAGCCCTTCCATCCAAATAATTGAAATTTGAAAAAAGTTACCATCATTTTTTTGTTTTTTTCTGTCGTTTATGAAAAAATGTACTTCTTTATAACTGCTTGCGTTTCCTTTAGAAATGTAAGATGCCCCAAGGTTGAGGACCGCTGTTATAGATAATAAAAATTATACGATAATGATGTTAGTGATGAACTGCTATGATGTTTTAATGTTAAAGTACCCGATCCTCCAATGAATTTAAAAACAATCGAAGTTGGCAGTACTTCAGTTAAACTCCAGTGGGATATTCCTTGGATATTTAATGGTGTGATAAAAATGTTTAATATAAACGCCGAAGAGATATCAGCATTAGACATGAACACGTGTTGTGTCAGTATCATGCCAATAGAAATTCCTGTCAACGAAGAGTTACCAACTTATAATTATACGGTAATAGATTTTATTTTATACAAAACTAATGATTTTTTTTTTTAATGCAGGAGCTTATTTTTTTTTTTAATTCATTCTACATATTTTTTCCGTACATTGATATTATATCTACATTGACATTACTTTTCTATTAGACTGCTTCAATTGTAATTAGAAAAATGTCACTTAAATACAATTTATTTTTTTTTCGATCAAATTTTTCGTTTTTATATTCATAATATTAACCTTAGAATATTAAAAAATTAAATTAAGTATGGTTCCAAACTGATAGGATGACTAGAAGTCATTATTATTTTACAAACTTAGAATTCCTTTTAAAATACTAAACAATTAATCCAAGATTTGACTTCTCATTAAACCTTTTTTCTTGGACATACCTACGTACTTCTAAGAAAATATCATTGTTTTTTTTTAAGTCTCAAGTGATTCGGCTATGTCAAAATAAAGCAATATCACGAATCAATATTTGTATAATTCAGTTATTAAATTATCACGGATTATTCTTGTTAGCATTGTAGAACTTTCAGATTCTGAGTGAAGCGAAGGATCTTATGGTTTTACAATGATGTTTATTTTTTTTTTTTTTTTTTTTTTTTCTGTAAACACTTTTTCGTATAGAAATCCTTGTCCAAAAGTTTCGTCCAGCAACTTTTTAGATTCGAAATTGAACTGAGATGGTACTTTAGAAAGGTCATTTTTCCAATATCTCCATAGTTTTTCCAGTAATCAAGAATAACTATCGAAAAACTGAGTAAAAACGGTAAAATCGGTAAAAATCCGCCGTTAACGAGATTTTCACTGTTCAGATTTTAGGTATTTAGTCATAAATCAAAAAGTATTGAAGCTAGAAACTTGAAAATTTTATTCAATATCAAATACATACTTTTTTATATTGGACAACATTTTCAGAATAATTATAACACTTTTGATTTAAATATAGAACTTTTAATTTACCAAATTGTTTGAAAGTTTTTATGTAATATAATTTTAAATATTTGACAAAAAGTCCTGAAAATTTAATATGACCTTACTCATATACCTACCTAATTATCCTAACAAAAATTCAAAAATCGTAAGTCAGGATTTTTTTATACACACTTTAATAAATTATTATAACTCACCAAAAATTATACAAATAACCGTAAAATACGTAAACAGTATTTAAATAATAATATATTATATTACACCGAAGCTTTGCTCAGAATCGTTTTATACTAAAGAAATGAGTCATCATTTCTTTAAAACTTAATACATTCATCACCAATATCTTGTCCGAGGACCGAAGGGACGAAGGACGAACTTGTACCACCATCATCTCACTTACCAGCTTTTTTTTCTTTGAAACTTGAACCTATTGTCTTTTACAGGGTATTTCGTTTTTTCGAAAACCAGTTTATTGTTTAATCATTATTTGAGTTTTGCTCAGAATCTTTTTTTAAGAAATTATGATTTATTACTTATTTTAAGATAAAAATAATTTCATATTGAACTATCGTTTACTAGACAACTGATTTGTAAAATGACTCATCTAAGATTCTTTACACCCTCTACCATCATCTAGTTTGTTAACGGAAAGGACAAAGGAAGAACTTCCATCATCATTGTCCTGCTAGCTTTTTTTTATTAGAGTCAAATTTACCGTAAGCACTTTTTAGTATTCGGACTTATTGACCGAATATTGGAAATTAATGTGAACTTCTACAGTTCTACACTCATTAGCAATGTATACATTATAATATAATTATTTATTAATTTATATAATTATCCATAGTAATATTACGTTAATTAATTAAACAATTTATTTTACTTATCAATATAATATACATCTATTTTACTGTTTTTCTATTGTTAAGTGTTTACATAATTAAATATAAAATGATTATTTTTACAGCTGACGGATCTAAAACCAGGTTCAACATACTCAATTGGAGTCTTAGCCGTATCAAAATCATTATGGTATAGCTCTCCAAACAGGATTTCTGTCGAAACACTTCATTAAGATACATCATACTCGTATAATTCTAATTTGTATTTTACTTACTTTTCCGTTAAAATACATATATACATATTTAATTAAGGATTTAGTATATATATAAATACATATATGTATTTATGTATTTTCATTAGCCTTATACAAACACATGTCACATATTCATTATAATATACTATTACCTATTGTAAACAAGAAATAAAAAAATATTGCTGTTAGCAAGCAGTTCTTCCATAATTTTTATACATAATACATAGTATACTTAGTTTTATAATCGAAAATCTATAACAATTTAGTTCATGTTAAAGCAAAAAACAAAATATATAAGCAATAATAAATACATGCGTAATGTGTATCATAAATTATTGTTAATTATACTTTCATTAAAAATGAATACAAAAAATATTTGTTTTTATGTGTTTCTATAATATACAAATCATTTAAAAATAATTTAAAAAATGGATTATTTCCATGATTTCTTTAATTCTGAGTGATAAAAATACTATCAAGAGTTTAAAAGTACGTCTAACTATTTTTAGATTCTGAGTGAAGCGAAGGATCTTATGGTTTTACAATGATGTTTATTATTTTTTTTTTTTTTTTTTTTTTTTTTTCTGTAAACACTTTTTTGTCCAGCAACTTTTTAGATTCGAAATTGAACTGAGATGGTACTTTAGAGAGGTCGTTTTTCCAAAATCTCCATAGTTTTTCCAGTAATCAAGAATAACGATCGAAAAACTGAGTAAAAACGGAAAAATCGGTAAAAATCCGCCGTAAACGAGATTTTCACTGTTCAGATTTTAGGTGTTTGGTCATAAATCGAAAAGTATTGAAGATAGAAACTTGAAAATTTTATCCAATATCAAATACATACTTTTTTATATTGGACAACATTTTCAGAACAATTATAGCACTTTTGACTTAAATATAGAACTTTTAATTTACCAAATTGTTTGAAAGTTTTTATGTAATATAATTTTAACTATTTGACAAAAAGTTCTGAAAATTTAATATGACCTTAATCATATACCTACCTAATTATCCTAACAAAAATTCAAAAATCGTGAGTCACGATTTTTTTTTATACACACTTTTATAAATTATTATAACTCACCAAAAATTATACAAATAACCGTAAAATACGTAAACAGTATTTAAATAATAATATATTATATTACACTGAAGCTTTGCTCAGAATCGTTTTATACTAAAGAAATGAGTCATCATTTCTTTAAAACTTAATACATTCATCACCAATATCTTGTCCGAGGACCGAAGGGACGAAGGACGAACTTGTACCACCATCATCTCACTTACCAGCTTTTTATTTTAAAATTAATATTTCAAATTTTTTAAATACCTATAAATTTTTAGTTTTAGATTTTTTTTTTAATTAATATTTTAAATTATTGAATATATGCATTTTTAAATTGACATTAATAAATATTATAGGTATTTTTTTGTTGATCGAAATTTTTGGGGTTCAAATCATAACTGTGCGGTTTTTGGATACGACAATTTTTAAAATTGTGCGGTTTTAACCTATTAAATGTGTGCGGTTTTAACCTTCCAAAAGTGTGCGGTTTTGTCCTGTATTTTATCAAAAGTGTGCGGTTTTTGGAGTCAACGAGTGAGATGATGGTGGTCCTTCACCCTTGTGTCCTTGGACAAGATATTGGTGATGAATGTATTAAGTTTTAAAGAAATGATGACTCATTTCTTTAGTATACAACGATTCTGAGCAAAGCTTCAGTGTAATATAATATATTATTATTTAAATACTGTTTACGTATTTTACGGTTATTTGTATAATTTTTGGTGAGTTTTTTGTAATTAAACCCTCATAAAATATTCAATTAGATATAACTCATTTAAACTTCAATTGTTATAACAATTATAACTCATTAGAAATTTTCTGTCACCAAAAAGATTCGAAATATGTTTTTATATCTATGTTCCAAGTTTTATTATGATCAGATACACCAAAAAAGTTTTAAACAGATTTTAAGCAGAAAATTAACGTAAAAACACCCAATATTTTCGTATACGAATTTATATTAACTTATTAAAACATGTATTAAAAGAAATTCTGACTAACGATATTCAAATTTTTTCGGTATTGATAGTTTAGTATAAGAGTAAACTTGTATTAACATTTCAGAACTTTCTAACAAATACTCAATATTTCATTAGAAATAAACTTAAAAGAAATCAGACAATATCGTAAAAAATCGTATGATAATTTATTAAAGTGTGTATAAAAAAAAATCCTGAGTCACGATTTTTGAATTTTTGTTAGGATAATAAGGTAGGTATATGAGTAAGGTCATATTAAATTTTCAGAACTTTTTGTCAAATAGTTAAAATTATATTAAAAAAAAACTTTCAAACAATTTGGTAAATTAAAAGTTCTATATTTAAGTCAAAAGTGCTATAATTGTTCTGAAAATGTTGTCCAATATAAAAAAGTATGTATTTGATATTGGATAAAACTTTCAAGTTTCTAGCTTCAATAATTTTCGATTTATGACTAAACACCTAAAATCTGAACAGTGAAAATCTCGTTTACGGCGGATTTTTACCGATTTTACCGTTTTTACTCAGTTTTTCGATCGTTATTCTTGATTACTGGAAAAACTATGGAGATTTTGGAAAAATGACCTCTCTAAAGTACCATCTCAGTTCAATTTCGAATCTAAAATAATGCTGGACGAAACTTTTGGACAAGGATTTCTATACGAAAGTGTTTACAGAAAAAAAAAATAAATAAATAAACATCATTGTAAAACCATAAGATCCTTCGCTTCACTCAGAATCTAAAACATGGTAGTAATAAATACTTAAATAGGTAATTATTGTATTCAAAATTAAATATTTAATGTCTAGTACTCATTTCTGCGCGACTTTTGAGTCGCAAAATCATCTATTATGGCATCGAAGTCCATTTTGTTGTAATAATACCATAGATTATAGAACATGCCACACTTTGAGCTCTCGTTCTCTATTGCATTGATTAATTACTGGGTTTTTTTTTTGTGATTAGGTACAGAGATAAACACACAATCGTCAACCCATTTTATATAAATAACTTATTTTAAAGTTTTTAAAGTTTACTAAAATAGTAAAAATGTAATATTAAAAATTATTTGCCGCCCTTGAAAATTGCCGCTCTAAACACTAGCTTACAGTGTTTACTGGTAAATACGGCACTGTCTGTACTGCAATCCTTCTTAGGTCTTATCAACTATCGTCCGACCAGGTCCATTTCGAGAGCCATTGCGAAGAGAAGTATAGCATATAATAAACTATTTAATCGCATTTTTTTATAGAGAGTATGTACGTTCAGTCTCTAAATCTAAAATTTTATCATCTTGGTACTAAATTAAGAATTTATTTTCTGTTAGTTCTCCTATTTACATTTTACTTCATCATTTATAAGTGATATTTATCGAAAATAACTAATTATTCTTTGGGAACGATCATGTTTAACTGTAAAATGAAATACAAAATAAAAATAAAATTGTACCATGCTAAGCATAATAAACATGAAATAATAACAATAGCAATGTGTTATACGTATTGTTATTTTCCAGTAATTTACGTGGGTACTAACAATTTTTTCCTCGAGTAGCTTCAATTATTTGCAAGGACCATTTCATTATAATTAGCTTCATAAATACGTAGTCATTTAAATAATGTAAAGAAGAACCATATGCAATTTTAAATCAAAATAACTTTATTCAAATTAAAAATAAATAAATCCATTTATTATATACAGTTCCACCGGTCTGTCATATATGAATATTTTGTCCACTGTTAAAAGTGCCGGAGTGTGTCTAAGAAGTTCAATGTGGTTTCGGTCTTCTGTCTCCAACGAAATAATTCATATGTCTTTATATCTTTATAATAACGCCATAAGCATACCAGTTATTCTTTAACGATAATAGAGTTAAATCATATACCATTTAATACATTCAAAAAAAATGTATCACTTTTATCTGATTTCAAATATTATAATCATAACATGTGGGTTTCTCTTAAAGTGATAATCGTTATTCTAAACACTTTTCTTCTTGTGTAAGAACTGTTACTAATTTTAAAGAAACAATAGTATTTTATGATAAAATAAATATTAGACAAACCATTAAGTGGCGAAAAAAATGTTTCTTCAAAAATAACATATGTATTTCTAGAGCTGTAGAAATAAATACGTTAGTATTTAAGTATTTTAATTTAAAAGTTTTTATTTAAAACTTCACTTTTTGTTTTTACTGATGCGAAATCATTCATTGTTTCCTCATAATCAAAGTTTTAAGCGAAACTTGTCATATTAACGATTTTGTGAAGCATTCTTGAACAGGCATTTTATTTGAAGTCTTTCCCTTGTGTATGTGTATGTGTGTGTGTGCAGTGGCGTATTTGAGCCTTCACCTAGGGGGGGGGGGCGATATTAAGAGGAGTAAACCACCCCCACCAATTAAAAACATTTTTTTAGACATAAAAAACAACGCATTTTTATTATTTATTTAAGCACTTTTTCTGGCGTAGGGAAAGTGGCGCGCCCATCGCCCAATGCACGACAGTGCATTGCAGTAGCCCTTCCCTGGCCTTAACTGGCTGGGGTAGTCTGGTCCTCCAGGTTGGGGGTTGGACGACGGGCCAACAACCCGTCTCCGTAAAAAGAACATTGTTAAGAAACTGAAACTAAAAGAAAAGCCTCGGGACAGAGATACGGATAAACAAACTTGGACACGGCCCGGGCTACAGGATTTTCGAATTGGAAAATGGAACATCAGAACATTATACAAGGCTGGGGCTCTCAAGACCCTAACCGATTCTTTGGAAAGATATAAAGTACAACTAGTAGCATTGCAGGAAACTAGACTGCCGGGTGAAGAGTGTATTACCTCAGGAAATATGAGCTTTATGTATGGAGGTATTACAAATAACAAGCATGAAAATGGAGTAGGATTCCTAATCAACAAAAAACTATTACCTTGGGTCAAGAAATTTAGAGCAATCAACGATAGAATATGCTATATACAAATTAATATGAAACATAGAAATTTAGCGGTGATATGCACATATGCACCCACAGAGAACAGCCATGAAGAAACAAAAGACACATTCTATGAACAGCTGGAACACACGTATGACTCCATACCAAGATACTACACCAAAATTATAGTAGGAGACCTCAATGCTCAAGTTGGTCAAGAAGAGGAATATAAGCAAACAGCAGGGAGTTATAGCTTCCACGAGAACAGTAATAACAACGGTGTCAGACTAATCAACTTTGCTATAGGTAAGGGTATGGTGATTAGTAGCACAAGACTACAAAAAAAAGATATTTACAAACATACGTGGACCTCACCAGGTGGTAGATTCAATAGCCAAATCGACCACGTAGTAATAGATAAAAGACAAAAATCATCTATTACAAATGTGAGAAGCTACAGGGGCGCAGACGCGGACACGGATCATTATCTAGTAATAGCAGATTTCAAAGTTAAACTATCAACAAGATGGAGCAGTGCTAAACCAAAAGGAATAGAAAAAATTGATGTTGATAGACTAAAAAATGAAGAAACACGCAAAAGGTACGAAGAAAAAATAGAAGAGAAACTTAAATACGTGGACAATTGCAAGGATGAACAAATTGATGAGAAATGGGAAAGGCTTAAAGATACAGTAATACAAATAGCAGAATCGGTAGTACAAACGAAACAAAGGAAGAAAATAAAACCATGGTTTAACGAACTATGTATAAAAGGAGTGCAAGACCGAAATTATGCTAGGATGAAAGCGATCCAAACACTCCTAACCTGATAATATTAGATATAATGAAATAAAACGAAAAGAAGTGAATAAGATACTAAGAAGGGAAAAGAGAATGGCAGAAAAGATGAAGATAGAAGAAATAGAAAAATATAGAGGAAACCCAAGAGAATTTTAAAAACACTGCAAAACATTTAAAATGGGATATATACCTAACATACAATTCGTGGAAGACGAAGAAGGAGAGATTATAACATCACCAGAAAAAATTGCGGAAAAATATAATGAGTATTTCGAAAAATTACTTAATAATAGTACGATGAGCAATGAAGAAATTAATAAAGAGAATATACTATACTAAACAGTAGAACCGGAAGTAAGAGCACCGAATTGGGATGAAATACAAACAGCAATAAATACGCTAAAAAACAACAAAGCACCTGGGGATGACAAAATTAATGCTGAGCTATGGAAAGCGGGAGGCGACGAATTAAAAACCCAGATATTGAAACTAATACAACAAATATGGAAAGAAGAAAGAATACCAGAAGGTTGGAACGAGTCACTTATATGCCCTATATACAAGAAAGGAGATCGGAAGAAAGTAGAAAACTATAGAGGTATATCATTACTGAACACTGGGTACAAAATATTAGCACTAGTAATACTAAACAGACTACAAGAGTACTCAGAGGGAATAATAGGCGACTACCAAAGTGGATTTAGGAGGGGAAGATCGACTATAGATCACATATTTGTTATTAGACAAATCATGGAGAAATATTATTTGTATGCTCGAGATTTACATATGATCTTCGTCGACTACAAACAAGCTTATGACAGTATTATACGAAAAGAACTATGGAGGACATTAGCATACTTGGGAATACCAAAAAAGTTAATCACATTGATACAAATGTGCAACGCAGATACCTATAGCAGGATAAAATTTAAGAATATATCATCCCACACTTTTAAATTTGAAAATGGTCTACGCCAAGGGGATGCTATGTCACCGGTTTTATTCAACCTTTCACTAGAAAGTGTCATACGAAAAGTACCGCGAACAGAAGATCTAACATTAAAAAATGGAAACATAATTCTAGCATACGCGGATGATATTGTGATTATAGGAAAAACACAAGATGAAGTGAAAAAGAGCATGATAGAAATGATGAAAGCAGAGGAAGTATTGGACTAAGATTTAACACGGAAAAAACGAAATACATGACAATGACCAGAAAATTAGGAACTCTAAGAGACATAACTATAAGTAGTAGCCAAATAGAGCAGATAAGAGATTTTAAATATTTAGGAGTGACATTAGACAAGCAAAATAACATGCATGGAGAAATAAACATAAGACTGGCCGCGGCAAACAGATGCTACTTTGCTCTAGCAAACCTATTTAGATCAAAATTAATATAAAAAAAAACAAAAGAACAACTATATATCAGCTATGTAAGTCCAGTCCTTTCGTATGCATGTGCCACGTGGGCAACAACGAAAGGTGATGAAGAGAAGCTACTAAGATTCGAAAGAAAGATACTAAGGAAAATATATGGCCCAATATATAGTCAGGAAGAACAGAAATGGAAAATAAGATCAAACAATGAATTAAGGACGCTGTTTAAAAGAGAAAACGTAGTTCAGTTCGTTAGGAGCACGAGACTAGAATAGATGGGGCATGTTTGGCGAGCAGATGGGAGACTACTGAAGAGAGTCTTAAGCGAAGAAATGGAAGGAACGAGACCACGAGGGAGACCATGTTGAAGATGGATGGACAGTGTACGGGAGACAATGATGGAACTCATGCAATCAAGAGAAATAGACTGGAATATGGCAAAGGACAGAGGGAAATGGAAAGATTTAGTTTCAGCAGCAAAAAGCCTAAATGGCTTGTAAAGCTTAAAAAAAAAAAATTTAAGCACTTTTATTAAAGAATTTTTAACCACGCTTTGAACTCTGTGGACTTAACCAACTTTGACGAAACGTATGCTTATATGATTTTTTTTTAGGCCATTTAAACGATGGTCCTTCATTAGAGTTTTCACTGTCACTCATTTTGTCGCTTATAACCACAATAATAAAAAACAAAATAATTCAAGTTACGCACGAGTAAGAAGCGACGGCCGACGAATAATAATTTTAGGTTATAGGATCTAGAGTATATTCGCTTATAACCCGTGTATGCGTCGCATTTTCTAGGTCATTGCCGTAGATATTGCCACACACAAGTGTTGTATGGTCATTGCTTATACGCTTCATTTTCGGCAAAAAGTCCGTAGGGTATTATAAGTTTACGACTTATGACCAACATAACAACGTATAAAATTATCCATAACATGGTAAAAAATCAAAATGCAAGAAATCTCCAGTCTTACCACTTATTTCCTCAGAATTCCCCAGAAAAATCTCCAAAACTAAATAGTACACCAAAAATCCCCAGAAAGAGGAAATTTCCCCAGACCTGGCAAAATGACCATAGACATAATAGAACAGACACCATAGACACCATAAGACATTCTATTATGTGTATGGAAATGACCTATCGTGACCATTTCGACAGGTGACGTTTCGTTCCACCATTCATTTGGTACGACTACGTCACCCATTCCTCGGGCTAAATGTTCCATCTTTGCGTATCATAGAGCAATCACTAATCAGTAATCCGATTTATCCCAAAGACCTTTTACTTAGTAAAAGGTCTATGATTTATCCGAATATAATATGTACTATCAGTTGCCAGTTATCACAAAAATTTCTCATCCAAAAAATATTATTTATTTATTAATTAAAATATTTAGATACACCTATAAGTTCAACAATCATAAAATATTATTTTCAAAGATCTCTCGGGAGGGGCGATCGCGTGTGTGTGTGTGTGTGTGTGTGTGTGTGTGTGTGTGTGTGTGTGTGTGTGTGTGTGTGTGTGTATGTGTGTGTGTGTATTTTTACACACGCTAGAAGTGAATACTTTTTAAGTTTAACCGATAATGATAAAATAAGGACTGATTATATCGAACGGCGAAATATAACATTTTTAATTTATTGAAACTTTTATTTCATTTATAGTTCAGTAGCATTTGAACTCGATACACTATCTGTCATTTTTATTGTGTTAGGTATGAATTCGCAAAAATTTGATTGTTTGATATTAAAACTTGAAATAATATTCAACTAATCATAAGCACAAATAGAGGGGGTCTGGGGGCTTAGCCCCCCCAGACTATATTTAGACTCTTTTTAAGCTAATGTATACACTAGTATAGTATGCTAATGTAGTACGTTGAGTTACAGTTAAACTTCAGCACCAGCTCCCCAAATGTCAAACGCTATTTGCGCCAATGGTACTAATATTCGTTCATAGTATATTAAGTAAGTATTAGTATCTGTCATCAATAGTCACAAATTTCAATTACATTAGTACGATTAAAATCCAAAACATCATTGGTAGGTTATGTATTTTATTATAATTTTGGTATGTGATGTATCACTTTAAAAAAATTAAATTCTTACTTGTATTCCACAACTCTTCGTTTTGATATATTTCTAATATAAAATCTTCAGTGCTGTACATTTTAACTTTATAATTTATATAGTTTTATTACTTATTATCAAATAACTAGTTTTAGTAATATAACTGTTTGGACGTCTGGTAACCAAATGAACTGATTATAAACCAATACGCTGCAAAACGCGACGTCGCAAACGCCCAGTGTGAAAAATAACATGGAAAATACAATGTTTAATTTTAGATATTGCCGCGTACAAAACGCTCAAAATTAAACCAGCGCGTTCGAACGCGTTCGAACGCGCGATTTTTCCCCTAATGTGAACATGGCCATATGTTGATGTGTGTTTGATTATTGCCGTTCGAACGCCGCGTCTAAAACGCTCTAAACGCTGCATCGAAAACGCGTAGTGTGTAACCACCTTTATTGTCATAGAAACCTGTCGGTTGCGGTTGTAGGGGATATCCACGTTTTTATGTGGTGGTTGAAAGCGCTATGTCGAGCGTTTATCGATATTTTTAATAACATAATTCCAATATTTAGCTTTTAGCCTTTCCTTATCGGATTATTTACATTATCAAAACACTTTTGTTATATTACTCGAGTACATTAGGTACCCATACACGAAAGATTTAGTAACGGATTTGGTCTGTGGCGGATTAAATCCTCTAAAAGTCCCAGCGTGTGTGTTGTTCTGAGGATTAAATCCTTGCAATTTGAAAGTCCGGCAGATTTAGTCCAACAGACCAAAGTCTCTCGCTTTTCGACTAATTAAAAAGACTGGGTCCGGTGGACTTTGATGAGAAATTTTTATTTATTGATAATAATTTTTCTTTTATCCTTACTATTATTATTGTTATCTATATTCTGTGTTAGCATATACATTTTTTTTAACATTTAATAATTTATAAATCTCAGTGTCACTTGGTGGAGTTTATTTTTTTAAATGATATTTCTTTAAATGTTGTACAAATCATGGAGTGGAGTAGATCAACAACAACAGAGTTCATCGAGTTGTACCAATCCAGTGGCGCCGAAGACGGTGGTCAAGTATGGCAAGTGCCATACTTAATTATGGGGTGGGTGGTATCCAGATGCCTGTTGGCTGTTGGAAAATGTTGGTATTTGTTAAATATATTATGAGGTCATAAAAACGTTTGTCAATCATTTTTAATATTATGTCATTCAGATCATTCAATTATAGACATTAGACAAGTCAGAGATGGATAAAATATGATAAAATAATGATTAGCCCACCACGGTATACGACAGCTATTTAGGTAGATTCTTTGGGCATTCAATAAACATGGGTGGCAAGCCTGCAATAACAAAATATTTATAATATAATTATTTTACTAGCTGCCCGGTGGGATACAGGTGAATCGTAGATTATTTCAACTGTAAAGTATTTAAATGCAAGATTCGTTCTAAAAAAGACCCAAGTGACTATGGAGACTTAAAAAAAAAAATGTATACAATAATTTAAGAAAATCACTTGGTTTATGAGATACTGGTGGTGGCAGACTGAGATTGTAATCAATTTTATATTGATGATACCGTATCGGATTCGTGGGAGATGCCGCGTATGGCGGCAAATGGCGTTCGCTGTCTAGCACTAGCAGACACTCATCACTCTATGAAATTTATGTTTGTTAGAAAATGTAATATTTTATGTAGATGGTAATAATAAGTTCTTTTAAATATGACTCATCACCTAGGCTAATAAAATTTATTTACTAATATATGCATTTGATTTTTATAAGATACACACAAAAAATAATAATTGAAATTAGTGATTTTAAACGATACAATAAAAATCAACGAATTATTTATTTATTCAATTATTAAAGCTCATCGCCTGGGCTAAGATTTGTATGCAATTAAAAATTGTAATATATTATGCATTTTATTTTCCAAAATATGCAAAAACGTGTATTTTAATTTTCATGAAGTGTTAAAAACTGTTTTTTTTAGTTCAATTATGACTTGAGATAAAAACAAATATTACTTTTAATATACGCTAGATCAAAATGAAAATTCAGCAACAAACTGTCATTATTTAGCACTTTTTTTTTACTTTCGGCATTTTTAAAATCACAATCACAATAATTTTACTAAAATCACACTGAAAAACAGTCTTATGTATGATGATGCACGGTTATTAAATTTGTACTACGTACTGAAAAAATTAGGATTGTGGAGAGTACACAAATACCCGACAAATAATTTCTTTTATTGGATTTTATATTGATACCTACATATTTTTATACTATTCTATTCTATTTTCTACATTATTATATTATCATACTACATATGCAAAATAAAAATAGTCCAATTTCATCAGAATAATTTGAATTGTGGATATTACTTATAAAAACTTAATTTGGACTTCACTATACTCGTTTGAAATATACAAATCTCATGTCATTAAAGTATCAAAGGTATTATCATTGTAAACAGTTTTGTTAAAAAACAGGTACATATTATCTTAAATTTGAATGAAAAATAATGATTTTCAGTTGAAAAATGTGTGTTCTTTACTTTGAAAAAGCTCAGCAAGTATTTTTATAGGAAAACTTTATCATACATTTTATACAATTTATTCAGTTTTTTCAACATCATATACCCACCACGTATAAAGCATATAATTATGTATCCTATTATATTTTAATATCTAAATCAAACATGATGGCATTTGTATGATAGGATGAAAGGTGTGTTTTCTGTTTTTGATGAGCATAGTATCATGCATTCGTATGAAAATTTTAAACCGTACCGTGTAGTATAGAGGAACTCTGTCGAAAGGTAATGGCATAGAAATATTTACACAGAAATGTGAAAATAAATCACATAGGTGTAGATTGATTCGTTTGGAATTCGATTCATAATATGAAATATTACTTGCACTAAATACTTGCATGAAATATCTCATGTTGAAAAGTACAAAATATATCATCATTTACCGCAGTTAATAAAAAACAGGTACATATTATAGGGTATTAACTTACATTTGAAAGAAAAGTTACATTATAAGTGTAAACAATTCAATAAATTGGTGCTACTTCTAACAATATTTGTCCTCTACATTTGAAGACCTTAGTAAATAGTTTGATCATCCATCTCGACCATACTTGTATTACAATTTATTAATCAGTTTCATTCATTCACATGCAATCCAATCGAATAAAACTGTGATTCGTGAGAAATTCTTGTAATCAACTTAGTACTAATTCTTTTATAAACATAAACAAAAATACAGATTAAATCTAAGAAAAGTCTTACCTAAAGCATGAAAAACAAACATTTTTTTAAATTGTATTTATTAAGATCAAAGTTGTGAATCACATACTATTTATATGTTATACAAATAATATAGTTTTGACCCAAGTAGGCAGGAACATGGATTGAGGGGGAATGAGTTATCCAGAAATAATCATTGTACAGCAGTAAATTTACATGTTAATAAATATCACAGTTTCTAAATTCTAGATTTTGTGTTTGAATTATAAATAACACGAAACGTATTATGGTCAAATCCATTTTCTTATACAATGCAGCAAAAAAAACATGTAAATGCATTAAATTCACAGCCCTGGTGATGAGTGTCTGCTAGACAGCAAACGCCATTTGCCGCCATAGGCGGCATCTCCCACGAATCCGATACGATATTATCAATATAAAATTGATTGCATTACAGCCCCTCAGTCTATCTGCAACCACCAGTATCTCACAAACCAATTGATTTTCTTAAATTATTGTTTACAATTTTTTTATTCACTTGGTTTTTTTTTAACGATTCTCGCATTTTAATACTTCACAATTAAAATACTCAACGATTCATCTGTATCCCACCGGGCAGCTTACTTAATTTCTGCTTTTTTTTTTGGTTTTTTACTTTCGTTTATCGTCTCCTGTGATAACGCTGCACGTCCGTGCATCATCATTTAGTTAGACTTTTTCAATGTAATTTTATTACATAATTAATATTTGTATTTATCTCAAGTCATAATTTAACTAAAAAACCAGCATCTAAAACTTCATGAAAATTAAAATACACGTTTTTTGCATATTTTGGTTAATAAAATGCATAATATATTAGAATTTTTCATTGCATACGAATCTTAGCCCAGGTGATGAGTTTTAATACATAAATAAATAATTCGTTGATTTTTATTGTATCGTATTAAGTCAATCGGCCAATCACTGATTTCAATAAATATTTTTTTTGTAACTATATTTTTGTGTGTATCTTATAAAAATTTTGATAAATAAATTTTATTAGCCTAGGTGATGAGTCATATTACTATCTACATTAAATATTACATTTTCTAACAAACACAAATTTCAAACAGATAAATTGTGATGAGTGATGAGTGTCTGCTAGACAGCGAACGCCATTTGCCGCCATAGGCAGTGTTGGGACTTATCTAGATAAATTTATCTAGATAAATTATCTAGATAATTATTTAGTTATCTTTTATCTTATCTAGATAAATAATTTCATTTTATCTAAAAGATTATCTAAGATAAAAATTTCATCCATCTAGATAAATTTATCTAGATAAATTATTAGTCTCTAATTCTCTGTAAAAAAAAAAAAAAATACATATTGGTTTTTATTGTCAATTAATTTTTTTGATAATTAATACATTAAATTTGACTTTTTAAGTCATCTGAGTAAAAAATTGTATGTTCCTAATAATACTATATACCTATTGGCTATAAGGTATTATTCATTATTTATCATTTTGCTAGGGGCCTGGAACTTGGTAGGTGCTCAATTAATATAGAGTAAACCTACAGTTCATTGTTATGTTGTGTTGATGACTCGTCAACCGTCGTCAACATTAAATTAATGAAAAAATTAATGATATAAATTATATTATACGTATTTTACCTAATAAAAATATTGTATATCTACTTATAAAAATTTAAATACATAATAAAACTGTTGTTAAGGTTCAAAATGATTGTGAAGAGTCATGTTATATAGTTTTTTCACGATAATATTTTCTCCCCACCAAAAAAAAGTAAAAATATTTTACCTGTGGCATAATACTGAGATAAGACCATAGACAAAAATATCCCTCCCTAAAATTTAGTGCTAGTGGCGTCACTGGTTAGATGCCCAAGAAGTGAAGGGTAGTTTTATACTTACGTCTCAACATTATGCCCTACGCCCCTACCCTAGAAAATATTGAAATGATGACCCTGCTTTAAAGTAGGAATTAAAAAAAATTATCTATTTTTTTATCTAGATAAAAAGTATTTATCTTTTATCTTTATCTAGATAAATTTTGATTTAGTTATCTTTTATCTTTATCTAGATAGTTTTTTGTCATACTATCTTTATCTTTATCTAGATAAAAAAGTACTTATCTAATCCCAACACTGGCCATAGGCGGCATCTCCCATGAATCCGATACGGTATCATCAATATAAAATTGATTACAATCTCAGTCTGCCACCACCAGTATCTCATAAACCAAGTGATTTTCTAAAATTATTGTATACATTTTTTTTTTAAGTCTCCATAGTCACTTGGGTCTTTTTTAGAACGAATCTTGCATTTAAATACTTTACAGTTAAAATAATCTACGATTCACCTGTATCCCACCGGGCAGCTAGTATATTAGATTAATGTGCTTTTCGGTGCAACAACTAGATAAATCCATGTTCCCTACAACTTTGACTAAAAATATTTCAATAACAAATATTTTTTTTTCAATTCTCACTTCAGAGATGTATGTAAAAATGAGTATAGAATTCAAATATATTTCGTTGACAGGATTTTTGCATAAATAATAATTTTTAAACTAAATTTACATTGTCTTGAAAAATTTCAAAAAATGGATTTATTTGGTTGTTGCAGCAAGCCCTTCAATTTATCTCGAAAAATTAATTGTTATGATAGAGAGGCCCGGATTGAGTTCTGTACCCGGGTCAAAAATATGATGTGGGGGGGCTGCCCATAAAAGCTGCCAGAATATGAAAAAAATAATGGGGAAATATCAATGTGTTTATGTCTGATAAGGGTTTACTTAAAAAAAGCCGGTAAAACAATAGTCGCAAAAGTTTTTCGTATTTCTGACAAGATATCATAGATCAGTGATGAGTGTATTTAATTTAAAAAAAAACTATACGTCTTGTTGAATTTAAGATATAGGAAGACTAAAATAAATTTTGAAATTTATTGGGGGAAAGGGCAGCTGAAACCCATTCATTCCTCCCGTTAATATAGGTTATATATATATATATATATATATATATATATATATATATATATATATATATATATATATATATATATATATTAGGGTGGTCCTTATTTTTGAACTTTTGAAATGTTGTTGTCTTACCCCCCCATTTTGTTACTTGGTATATGAAAATAATATGTGTTAAATTTCACTACGATAACTCACCCCTTTCACTTGTCACAAGAGGGTTGAAAAATTACTAAAATGTTAGTTTTCAAGGATTATTAATTTATTTCAAAATTGAATGCATTTATCACAAAAATTATTTTACGATAACATATTACGTTTAGAAATAATTTAGCAGTATATTATATTAAAGTATATTAGTATATTATTATATATCATATTATAGTAACTATTAAATACGCTTATCTGTTATTAAATCGAATAATTTAGATAGTAAATTTTGTTTTGCTCTTTATAAGTATTATACTATCGTCGTTATTGCTCTATTTGTCGTTGACCATTTATAGACATAGGTCGCATCTTTAAGACTCGTATATTTTTCTGGAGATTACTTAACTGATTCGTAAGTACACATTTTTCTTCTTTTTTTTTGTATATTTTATTTTAAAATTTGTAAAATTTTCATAATAACAAAATAGCATTAAAAATTTAAAGCTCCTTGCGCAGTATCTGCTCCTGCTAACGATTTGAACTTATTAAAACAGCTGTCTTCGTATTCGGATCAAGATATAGGAACAATGGCAAGTTTGGCTTTTTCGCGACATCAATGGTATTTATCGAACAAATCAAGTAACTAAATGGTGGGGTAAGATATAAAACATTTTAGCATTTTTATTTTTACTTATAAATAAGGACCACCCTAATATATATATATATATATTTTTTTTTTTTTTTTTTTATTTTTTTTTTTTTATTATAATTTAATTTCATACAATGAAATACTGGGCCCCACTGAGAAAACTCGTGTGGGGGCCCAGGAGTTCTAAATGTATACATTATATATTTGAACAGTTTAGTATAAGTTATAAAAATAAATATTACAATTAACAAATATACATTTGAACAATGTTTTAAATTAAAATTAAAATTAAAATTAAAGATTCATATAAGTAGTAAAAAATATATATATATATATATATATATATATATATATATATATATATATATATATATATATATATATATATATATATATATGTAGGCTTCTAGAAGCCGTAAAGTATCTATATTATTATTATATATTTATTTATTTAATTTAATTCATATAAATATGAGTACTGGGCCCTTCTGAGAGAACTCGTATGGGGGGGGGCCAGGAGTTCTAAATCTAATTACATAATATTTTTCATAAAATATAGATAGCTTTATTATTTTTTTAAAACATTGAATGAAAAAATAAATCGTAGTTATGCACACAGGGGTGAAAATGTTTTTGTTATAAATGGTAATAACTTTTAAAGAAAAATTCTTAAAAATATTTAAAATCACGAAGGTAAAAAAAGTAGTGCAATAGCGGTTTCGTTTATGAAACATATTTTTATGTTCAAAACAAAAAAAAAAAAAGCCGGTAAGACAATGGTGGTGGAAGTTCGTCCATCGTCGCTCCGCTCCTCGGACAAGATTATGGTGATGAGTAGAGATACAGGAGTTGGGTGGGATACACGAGATGTATTGATAGATTAGGCATTATAGGATAGATTAGGACATTATTTTATATTATAAAAAAAAAACGATTCTGAACGAAGATGAATTGTCAGTGAATAATATGTTTATAGTAAATCGCTTGAATTTTTGTAAAAATTACAGTTTCAGACGCCCGTTAAAATTTTTTCATTGAACCGATCGTGAGATTTTTTATACTTTTTGCAAGCAAAACTTATGAACAACCTTGTAATACATTTTCATTTCTTAACTTTGAGTAGAACATTTTTTATACATTTTCAACTACGACATAATTTGTGATTTCGACAAATTTTGTCGATTTTTGAACTTCAACTGCTTATAAAAAAAAATTGTGCCTATGTATTTTTATAATTTTTGAATGGGAGTTAGAACAACTTATGTGGACCCTTCTATTAAATTTTCAAGTATTTCGTCCGAGCAACATTTTTTTTATCAACATTTATAAAAAAAAAAATAAAAAAAATCGAATATTTCAAATGCCTATAAATTGATTAAAAATGAGTGAAATCTTTTGAAAATAAAATTGTATAAAGAAAATGCCAATATAAACAACTGATAAAATTTTCAAGTTTCTACAACTTATACTTTTTGAAAAAAAAACAAATAGCAAAAATCGTTTGAGGCTAAACCGTTGTTTAACGTGTTTTTGTAAAAATTTAAATTTCAAACACTCATAAAATTTTTTTGTCTGAATCCAGTAGAGTTTTTTTTGCAGATAATTGAAGAAAAACTAATGGAAAACCTTGTACCAAATTTTCAAAACTTAGTTATAAAAGGAAAAAATTTTACGATTTTTCAACAACAAAATTATTTGCAAATTTTCGCAATTTTTACATATTTCGTATAAATTGTAACTTTGAGCACTTATAAAAAAAAATTGTGACTTACGATTTTGGATTTTTTTTTATCAGTTATGGAACAACTTATAAGAAACCTTGTATTAAATTTTCAAGATTTTCTGGCAAAAAAAAAAAATTTTATCGTTATTTTAAAAAAAAATACTTAAAAAAATTGAAAATTTCAATTGTCTATAATTAGCTCAATAAAAGTCAAAATACTTTGAAAATTTAACGGTGTATAGAGAACGCTAATCTAAACATTTGGTGAAAATTTCAAGTATTTACATCAATTAGTTTTTGAGTTATAGCAAAATAAAAAATTTGATTTTGTCGAAAACTGGTTTTGCGTAAAATATACCGTTTTTCCCTCATTTTTTAAGGGTTTTTCCCGGCGCGTTAAAAAAATATTGAAAATTTTTTACTTTTGACCCCCCAAAGTACCAACTAGATTCAATTTCCTTTCAGAAAAGTTGCTATATAAGGCAATCGAAGCATTTTTACTGCCCCAAATCGTGTCGACAGACACAAAAAAAAAAATAAAAAAAAAAAAAACACACATCATTGTAAAATCAATACATTCTTCACTCCGTTCAGAATCTAAAAGACGTGCATATTAACTACATAACTTTAAATAAACTTATTAGTTTAACGAAAGATCACAGATTAAATACTATACTTACGGGACGGAGTTCTCGCCCCAATCATGAAATGAATAAATCGGTGTTCAGGTGGTATCACGTCTTTTCCTTT
The DNA here is from genome assembly GCA_027580255.1 of Therioaphis trifolii. Lineage (NCBI taxonomy): Eukaryota > Metazoa > Arthropoda > Insecta > Hemiptera > Aphididae > Therioaphis > Therioaphis trifolii. The sequence continues at coordinate 141,078,796 of CM050404.1, forward strand.
ATTAGTGTGATTTGTTTTGTAACAATGGTATATGTGTTCATTATATTTGCAGAAGTGGTGTTTGGACGGCGAACCGTCGTCTGACGATCGCCTGAGTGGCGCGTCCGGGGGAGGGGGAGCAGATTCGGTATCCCCGAAAAGGGCCGTTTTAGCGTCGATCGCCGTCTGCGCCTGTGACTGCCCGCGTTCTCTGCGTCTGTATTCGCTTCTTCCGTCGAGGTCGGCTTCCGTCGCAGCCACAGCGATTCTTGTCGCCTTGTTCAATCGTTATCGAGCGGATCACGATGACACCTATTGGAGGTGTATTTAATCATTAAATCATTATGTTAAATATTCCTTTGTTTTATCGATGTCGGGGCGTCGGACCTGACAGACTCGATAAGCGTGTGGTATGGGGAAGGCTCGATGGCCTCCCATAGTGTGTAGCCCGCGATACCTCTCCTCTGTTGCGACGGATAGAGACACGGCCAATTCGGCGTGTAGTCGTGAGCTGTGTGTAGTGGTGCTCGCGATCCGAAAACGTCTGTTGCCGCCGTCATTCATAGGCCGACGAGTTCGCCGGGTCGTCGTTGTCGTCAGGTCTATTTCCCTGGCACCCTTGCCTTCGAATTTTGAAACGAAACCCGGAGTTTTCGTTTGTGCTTTATTTGTGCTTTTTCGTGCAGAAAGTCCCACAATTTGTGCTTTTCAACTTTCCAAGTTATAAAGTTTTTTCTAAGGGGCTGCTGGAGAAATGCGAGCACCCCCACCTTGACATTTTAGAATTTTGAGAGTGTCATTTGTTTGTGCTTTGTTTGTGCTTATTTGTGCCACAAGTCCCGATTTTTTTAATTTTTTAATTTTTATTTTTTTGAGGGTTCCGGAGTAAAAACTGCACCCTTCTCCTTTTGAAATTTCAAAATATCGAGTGTCATATTTTGATTGTGTTAAGACTCCAGTTTTTATCACAATCTTTTTAAAAATACCAGACGCTAAATGTTAAATGACATTGTTTACTACCAATTTGTTAAATTAAAATGTATTTTATATTTATATAATTAGGAAGGTATTATAGGTACATTTAAATTTGATTAATTATTTGATTATTTTATTAAAGTCACTATAGTTAATTAGATCAATTAAGGTCTACTGTATCTGAATAATAGAGATCTTCACACTTACACATTTACACATAATAGAAGGTTTCACTCTTTTCACCTACCATCAATATAATTTAATAATTTAAAATCATCGGAAAATCATATTATATTTTTGAGAATTTTTTCAAAAATCTTAAACTTAAAACTAAAATCTCATTTTATTTTTGTTTTAAAGTAGATAATAATTCATTTATTAATCGTTTTACTATAGACCTTGTAACTTTTTGCGTTTAATAGCCAAATCTTGGTCTAGACAGGCGTGGCTTCAGAAATTAGTCTAGGGGGAATTCATTATTTTGTACTTGGTACTACCATTTGCGTAACTAGGGGTGGTGCTTTGGATCCAAAATAAAAATAAGCATCCCCAAAAAATGTACATGAAAATATTAAATTCAAAAAGAAATACTTATTCGGTATTCCAAGAATAATTATTCAAAATTATTTAAAATATAATTTTAAAAATACACCAAAAAATGACTTTTTTATGTGAATTTTTAGAGTATTTGTTTTGTTTTAGTGGTCGTGTTTACATAAAAGCAAAAAAAAAACCTGGAAGCTTAATCACCCCTTTGTTCAACTGTCTTGTTGCACCCATGGGTCTCACTTAATTTCAAGAGACTTAGAAAATACTTTTTACAGTTCACGCCCATTGGCATGCAAGTTTGACAGTACATACACACTTGTAAGACCCTTTCGTTTACTTCAATTTTATCTAATAAAATATTTTATATGATAAACTCTAATCTTCTTCTTTTTTATATTTTACTAATGTCAACAATATTTTCATGCATATTTATATTTGGGTATACATTTAATAAGCATAAACTTGTCAAACGATTTTTTTCATCCTTGACCGAAATCAAATTTTTACACGACTATTAAAATCAATGCCACTACTGACAAAATATGCATACTTAAAATAAAATATTTTTCAGGTTAAATAAAAGTTTCTGAGTACCTATTTAATACTTAGATTTAATAAATTAAAAGTGCTGGTAGGCTTAAGGGAGGGCATGGCCCTAATGGCTTGAGCTACTCTATTTTTAGATTCTTTTTAAAGGAAATCTTATTCATAGTGAATTATTTACAAAAATAAATTCATAATTTAACATTTAATTAATGTATAATGAATAATAAGAGTATCTACCTAACCTAACCCCCTTAGAGTACATGGTTTTGGTGGTGGTAGAGTGTTATAATACTTACTATATGAATAATTTACACTCTCGATATTTTGAAATTTTAAAAGGAGAAGGGTGCAGTTATTACTCTGAAACCCTCAAAAAAAAAAAAAAAAAGAATAAAAAAATAGCCATATCTCGAAAACTACAAAAGCAAAAAAATCGGGATTTGAGGCACAAACGAACACAAATGATGTACAAACGAATGACACCACTTTCAAAATCTTGAAGCGTCAAAGTGTCACCATTTCTGCAGCACCCCCACAGGTAAAATGGCCATATCTCGGAAACTACGAAAGCACAAAAATCAGGAGTTGTGGCACAAATGAGCACAAACAAAGCACAAACGAATGACACTCTCAAAATTCCAAAGCGTCAATGGGGGGTGCTCACATTTCTCCAGCAGCCCTTTAGAAAAAACTTTATAACTCGGAAAGTTGAAAAGCACAAATCATGGGACTTTCTGCACAAAAAAGCACAAATAAAGCACAAACGAAAGGTCCTGGTTTCGTTTTAAAATTCGAAGGTGGGGTGCCAGGGAAATGGATCTGTCGTCGTCGACCGGTCGCTGTGGCCTGTAGACCGAGAATATTATGTCTGCTGTACTGCGGAGCGTCTCTTCGTTTCTTCCTCTCTTCTGCGATTGTTCTTGTCAGGAAAAGAGTTATTGATTGAAGAATGATATAGTCGATCGTCGGGTGCACCTCGTATTTAATAATATCTGTTGTTTGCTATCGAGTTGGGGTTTTTCTTGTTTAAGTGGCCCTGAGAAGGGCTGTTTTAATGAGTCAGGCATCGTAATCAATAACATAGTAGGACGTCGCTCCGTTACATGGTTGCTAAATATTAGTTCTGTCACATCTATGTTATTTGTCCTATCTGTCTTATATTTCTAAACAAGTCTATGTAAATGTTAATTAAATATTAACTGTACCCTGGGCTTGCCTGTAAAAAATGTAAAATAAATAAATGTAAATAATGTATTTAATTATCGCATGCTCATAAAATTGATTAAAAAAAAAGAACGTATCTTACTTTGCACCATTGGTATTCATCGCTTCTCGGACACGTAAATTGAGACGGGTGTATTGAATTTTAAAGAAATAATGAATCATTCTGAAATAATGAAACAATTCTGAGCCATGCTTCAGTGTAAAATCATACCGTTAGTAAATTTGATTGTATCAATCAATATTTGAGTGTATAATAAATATCATTTTGTGTAATGAAGTTTCAATAAAAAATACGTAAGTAATAATAATGGTTGATAATAAAGTATGTTTGAGCCCTTATAAATCATTTCAACAATAAGTACTTATAATAAAACACAGAAGTAATTTCACAAATAAAATAATTCACGCTACGGAGATACTGTTGAAAACTGCGTACGTACGACGGATGGCAATCAGGTGGGAGTGACATAAATATGTGATTATTTTTCTAGGATAATTTAATAGTTTAATATAATTCACAAAAATACATAGAATATGTAATATGTGATATATATTTATATGAATGACTACCGATCTGTAATGGTGACTGTGAAAGATAAAAAAAAAATATATATATTAACTAGTGTTTGTGACATATTATGTGTTACCCCGATATAGCTGCATCAGAATTGCATGCAACTTAAAAAAATTCTTGAAATTTCAAGTGGAGGGGACAGCTGTAGCCCCTTTACTCTCCATTAATATGTTCCTTAGAAGTTAAGTAGTCAATTACCTGTATAAATAGACATATTTTTTAGATTCTATGTAAAGTAAAGGATCTATTGGTTTTACAGTGATGTTTTTTTATTTGAACACTGAACTTTGTCCCGAAATGACATTCAGCCACTTCATTGGCCAAAAATTGCATTTAGACAGCATTTTGAGGGTTCATTTTCTCTTCTCTCAAAAGTTTTTCCAGGCGTGGGGAAAAACTGCCGAAAAACTAAGTACGAAAATTTCACTAAATTGAAAATTTAATACGATCATACTCATACGCTTATCTAACGATACTAAAAAAATTTCAAAAATCATTAGTCAGGATTTTTTATAAGCGTTTAAGTAAATTGCTATACGATTTTTATATAATAATCTGTTTTGACATCAATTTTCAACTTAAACAATTTATTTGAATAAATTGGTCAATTCAATTATAATAAAACTTTGAATACAGTTAAAATAAGAAGTTTTGAATCTTTTCTAGAACAAAATTGTCATCTTTGTCAAACAAATAACTTTAGATAATTTTGAAAAAAAAGCATACCGATAATTAGACGAAAAATGTAAAATTGATGAACGGTATATTTTTGATATTTTGACGAAAATTTCTGAAAATTGAATATGGCCTTAGCCATACACTTCACTAACGATACTGACGTAAATTCCAAAATCGTGACACAGGTATTTTTTATAAGTGTTTAAGTAAATTATTTTACAAATTTTACGTAATAAACTGTTTTTAATTCAATTTTTCACTGCTGGATGAAAGATCAGCAAAATGGTGAAATGAGATTTGACATTTGATTTCGGTAACACATAATCAGTGGCGGATCCAGGGGGGCGATCGGGGCGATCGCCCCCCCCTCCCTTCTCTACACAAAATTAATATCCATATAAAATTGTTGAGTATACAAGAGTAATAACATTAAATATATAGGTAACCAGTATTATTGTATTAACATTAAATTGGCAGGAGAAACAGAATTATGGCATGAGTTTTGGATAAATAAAAATAAAATTCAGTCTGATGATATTCCTAAAACAGCTATTGATTTACTTGAGTATTGTGAAGAATTATTATATCCATGCATTTCAATTTTGATACAAATATTATCTGTGTTACCCTCAAGCACATCATCTGCTGAACGTTGTTTTTCTTCTCTTTGTTATAAAAATGTATTTATTCTGTAAACTATCTATACAATATATATAATATATAAGTAATATGTATATGTATATAAACTATAAAATAAGAAAACAAAATTATGTGTATATTAACTATTAATTTTTGGAAGCAGCCCCTATATTTACGTCTATGAAATACTACTGCCCCTCTCCCGTTATTTTTGGCTGGATCTGCCCCTGCACATAATAGGTATTGGAAATAAACTCGCAATGAAACATTTTATTTCATTTTAGATTCTGAGAGAAACGAGAAATGTGCTGGTAATGAATAATTAAAATATATATTTTCAATGTTTGTAACTGACCTTATACCATTTTGTTGATTAAAATAATGTTTTATTATATGATACATATATATACTAATAATAATTAAATATGGTATATTGTGAATAAGGTTATAAATATATTATCTCACATTATTATATAAATAACAAGTAACAACGATTAGTAAATAGCCACTGTGGTCTGAGATCACAATTCGAATCGAAGTTCAAAAATACAACGATGTGTATTTGATGTTTAAAAATATAAAAATATAAGTAGAGTAAATAAAATTTAAGAATTACCATGTTTCATTTTTAAAATAGATTTGATTTACATTTTAAAATCTTTATAAATTGTATAGTAAAATTAAACATATTATACTCTCTCCAACAGTCACCGTAACACGAACAATTAATATAAATGTTTGTACATTATGTAAATTATGTTCAGCCTCTCTTGAGAGATTTATTCGAATATTTTTTTATTTCATCGTTTGCATGTCACTCCGGATCAGGACTATTAGATTAAAACATAGTGAATATACTTTTACACCTACTTTATGTTTATACGTTTAATTATTTTATTACAAAAACCTTTTTTTTAGAAAGAACAAATAAATGCATATATATTTTTTTTATCTTCATGTTCAAGTAAAATGTTAGACACAAATAAAGTCGAATACAGTGGAACCTCTGAATACCGGACACTCTCGGTCGCCGAAATATTGTCCGTTGTTTAGAGGTGTCCGTTATTCAGAGGGAAAAATAAAAGAGGTTAATTTTTCCTCGTCCAAATAGAAACGTCCTCTATTTGGAGGTGTCCGCTATTCAGAGGTGTCCGTTAAACGAGGTTTCACTGTATACAATTTGTACTTAATCTTTTTTTTTTATGTAATTTACTGTACAATTTTGATATTTTGATACACTAAACAATTATGAGTAAAATAGTATTACACAAATGGAATTATTTCATGAAATTACATTGGATACGTTATACATAAGTTGTGAAGTAATAATGTACTTATGATAACCTTTTTTCTTTTTATTTGATTATATTTAACGACACGTTTTGCAAAGAACTATTAATTACTATCTTATATACATCGAATTCTTCCCGCGAATTCTCGAATTAAAAATTACAACGTAAAAGATAAGTGTTCATAGTTATGTTCACAAAAATATTATAAAATAACAAATAACTAAAGCAAAAGATAAACTAGATGAATTTTAAGAAATACATATATTCAATATTATCAATATTGCGATGAATAATTAAATTGTATTTTCAATACAAGGTTAACCTTAGACATTGATTAACATATAAAGAAACATTTATCCGATAAAAACATTTAGACAGCATTATAAAAGTAAGTAAGAGCCTACGTTATTTGTCAGCTACCTAGCTAAACAGTTACAAGCTCAACAATTTATTTTTTGTGATATAACTTTTTATGATACATTTTTCATGAAAATTATTACCTAATATAGTAATAACAACTACAGTAACATGTGTCAAACCAAAAGAACTCAAAAAAATAATATGTTACTCTCTGTGTACATATTGTTTTATTTACAAACTTCATACGTTTATGGTGTAACAGTTTCAGTATATTCTCTTGAAGATGGTAAGTAGAATATTTTATTTGTATACTATTTGTTAATATTTTATGAAACATAAACTTAAACTTGAAAACAGTTATTATTAAAAATATACTAAAAATAAGCACGATTTTTTTTATTACAGTAGCTAAAATGGAGACTTTTGATTTACTTTTAGTGCAGCTTCTAACGAACATCTATTCTACAAAATGTCTTATTCAATGAATTAGTGTTTTTGGAAATCGTAACTTGCAATGTAAATTACAAATGAATTCATCTCTGTGTGGCAAATAAATTAGTCGATAGCAAACTTATTTATTTTTAGTATTGTACTTACCCAGTGATATATTTAGGGGGGAAAGGAGGACGTTTTTGGACTTTTTTGGGGGCAGCAAATTTAACTGGGAGCTTTTTTATACAGTTTTATAATGATTTAAGCAGTTGAAAAAAAATAGTAAATATGTTAGATACTTTTTTTTTTATAGGCAAATCAATGTCAACCAAACGTTCTTTTAATATAAACACGACAACATAGTTATTTTACAATATCAATCTCAACAAATCACAATAGGCGCGCGTGTATTGGTTTGTTGTTTGTCATCGGCTGTTCAAAAACAAAACACAGTACTACCACTCTTATGACTACGTTTTTGATACCAAAAGTATCTTTTTTGTTATCATACAGTTGATCAAAATATTATTAATGCCAAAAAATAGTTGAAGATTTTGAATGATCATTTTTGAAATTTGAAGTTTGAAATTTTCTAACTATTTTTTTCCTTTGTTGACATTTTATTCACTATTTCGTAAACAGACAAGAAAATAAATTAATGTAATGTACAATTTACTTTGATTATAATGTTATCATGGGTACTACTGAAGTACATATGATATACAACATTCTAGGGCATTCAATAGATTTTTATACTGCATAATACTATATCCAAATCACATGAATTGTAAATTTTCTTATGGTAAAGAATAGTTACTACTATAAAACAACGGTGAGAAGAAGAGGGCATAAAAAAAATGTGTATCCGGGGCAGCAAAATCCTAATACTATAATATAATTTGTCTAACAGAGAGATTTTCTATTATAAACCCAGTTTTAAGACACTACAAATAAATTATATGTTCGATACAATTTTATGAAATTTAATGACATGGAAACTTTTTTTGAAAAAAAAAACTAATATTTACAAAAAACAATATATACATAATCACAGATTATTTCGATTAAAATAAAGTTATTGGTGAAGTTATAAAAATAAAATACCAATAGCAATTGTATTATACACATCGATATGTAACAATGTACATTTTAAAAATATGTATGCAGTTAATAAAATTAAAAATTATACTAAACACATTTCTATATAATACAATTTTTTATTTTTTTTTGCTTTACATAAAACTTGGTGTAGTGAAAATTTCTCTGCAGATATTTTTATTTAATTATAACTTTATAAGATTAGAACATCAATTATAACATAAAATGAAAATTAATTCATTACATAATGTTGTGTATAATTTTGTACAGAATTAACTTTATAAGAATAATATTATATTAACTATACATTTTAAATTTTGCTATTTTTTTCATTTTTCAGCGAAAATTGAGGACAACAGTAAAACCTTTTTCATTTATAGAATGATTAATATGTCTAACATCGACGACAGAGGTTTGATCACTAATTGTTAATAATGTTTTAATAAAAAATAGATTAAAATTATGTTTTAAGTGTTTTTACGTAACTATTAATGAAAGTAGTTAATGATAAATCCAAAATCATAATATTTTTCATAAATTTTCAGATTTTGAGAGATAAAATATGTATTACTAATGTCTTTTTTTACATGTTTGACCATTTTAACCTCATTTTGGGTTAAAAGTTTCGTTCATTTCCAGATTCTGAAATATCATATTCTTGGTATTTCGGTAAAATCAATTTTTGAAATTCCTACTCAATAGTATTTCCAAGTGTAAGGTAAAATATCGAAACTATCAACAATGAAAAATAAAACCATAAAATATATAGTACAAAGAATTTTCATAAAATTAATTTCAGTTAATTACTCGTTATTTCAACAATAATAGAACTAAAAACGTTCACCAATCAACAATTGTTACCTATACTTAATAATTTTGCAAGATTTTGAATGAAAACAAAATCATATTTCATCAAAGAATTCTTGAGATTATTTAATCCTATAGTTTGTTGAGCAAATACGAGAATAATGCACTTTTTAACCTCAATATAAATAATTAAAAATAAAATCAAAGCATAAAAAACGATATATTTCTAATATTTTCAAAGTTCTATATTTATCTCAAAATAATTAAATATTTTCAAAACTTTTTACTTGTTTTTTAAAAGAGTATTTTTAATATATGATGAACATTTCGAGTTAATTGTACTATTATTTTTAGATATACGACTTTTATTTTTAGATTATGTCGAAACTTTTATGAAATTACGTTTGCAGTAAATTTTACCGTTTTTATTATCTCACTTTCACTTTTTCACCAATAATTATAATCTATACAGCGACTGAACGTGACTATTAGACATGTGATAAATCATAAATAAATAAAAAAACATGCTGTAAAACCAATACATTTATCGTTGCTCTCAAAATCTAAATTTCAGTAAAATCGTTTTAGTAATATTTCTAAAACTGACATATTATAAATTATGGATATAATAATATATTTACTATATTGTTCCCTTTCTATAATCTATTATGGTTTTAAACTAGTCGGATTCAGGAATGATTTGTTTTTCACTAAATATAATGGAAGTTATACAATTGAAGAACATTCAAAACCAAAACTAGTTGGGATTCCGATACAAAATGAAAAATTAGTTCGGATGAATTCAATAGAACTATTCAATGTCGAATTAATCAAATCCTTTCAGAATAGCAGTCATTTGAATGTATCTTTTAATGAAAGATATTTTATAGTAAAGGAAATATTTCCTCCTGGTAAGTTGTACAATTTGATTAGAATAATAAAATCATGCATAATTTTTCCTATGCAACATATTATGATTATTTTTATTATTATATTGTTTTCAACAAATCGTGTAAAATTGGTCAGGTGACTGTTCTGAACGTTCTTCGAATATTGAGTATATTACTGATCATTATTATACCTTTATTGATCATACTTCACTTGATAACATAGGTAATTGTAATATGTAAATTACGTATTCTTTTGGGAAATGTAATGGTCTGTGTCATGTTCCATTATCTCATTTTATTTTGTATACTGGTTAAATCATCAAGATACGAAATTGTAATTTTTAACAACGTTCTTTTATCGGTATTTTGAAAAAATATGCCCGCATGCTATAGTATATAAAATAAATTATACTTAAAAACATAATCAATATTTTGAAACGTTCTTAACATAGTCAAACATTTAAAAGACATTAAATCATAAAGAAAAATAGTATTTTTTTCAACAAATAATTAGTTTACAAAATAATATGTATCAAACATACATACATAGTTATGATTACAACAGCCATCTTCACTTTTAGAGAGTGCTAAATTTATTTTTGAAAATTATTCGCGGGCCACATACATTTTTTATGGTAATTAAAAAAATTGTAATTATACTATAATTTTAACTTTAAAATCAATTTAGTTTGTGAAAATCATTTTTATTGATTAACATTGATAATTAATTTAACTGTTAAATTAATATTAATTTTTTTTATTTAAAGTTCTTTTGATGTTGATCGACTGTATCTCTCTATATTTGTATGATCTTCTCTTGTGCGATTTTTGTATTAGTTGTTTATAAAAATGTGTTTACTTGTAGTAGCTTTACATAATTAAGACATTGCATAAAATAAAACTATAAAATAAGTTTATTTGTTTATTTATTTTATTTGAATCATACAATATATAGGTACAATTTAGTATAGTAAGCATGGATATACGTTAATTGTTCGCGGAAAATAGTTCACGCGACAATTTTTCGCGTGAAAATTGTTCGTATACATTTTAAAAGTCATAATTATATCTCTTTTTGTTTTTGTTATATGTTATTGTGCCTATATGAATAAGAAATATTTCGATTGTAAATTAATATATGTGTTACCGTGCAAGTAGACACGGATAATATTCATACTTTATATTTTTGTTGTGTTAAAGATAATATTATAAGGAGTTTCATAATTATTTTGCTTTTTGTTTATTTAATTTATTTCACAGAGTTTCCTCAAGTAAGACGTTAATTTTTAAAAAGGTAATATTATAAAAACGTTATTATTAGGGACTCGTTTTCTGTCTACGTAACATTCGTAGTTTTGAGGTAGACGTGAACGGGGGAGGCATAGCCTTTTTAACAATCGTTCTTCCGAACTGATACTTGATTTCAAGTTATCAAACAGGGAAACGTTTTCTGTTCACACGAAACTCAAGCTTTGAAACCACGTAGATGGGGGAGGCATAGCCTTTTTAACAATCGCAGTCCCGAGTAAAGCGAGTTTTAAAATATTATCAGTTGTAGGCCTTACAAAGGCATACGACAATTATAATATCATCAAATAAAAAACAAACAAAAAATGTATAAATACAAAATTATAGATGAATAAAGCTATGCATTTCAATATAGTTAATTTATACATAATTAATATAGAACTTTATACTTATTAGTTATTATAGTAAAATAAAATGTTAGAGATACTTGAAATATGTACGTGTGAGTGAGTATAGGGATGTATGTGTTATTATCGGATATGCTTTTGGGTAGTTAACTCATATACAGCTAAATAACGAACAGTAATCGATAAAATTTCATTAGGTTTTTACAATATTCCATATTTTACACAAAATCATATAAGTACCTATACTCTATAGATAAAATAGGTACATATTAAAATATGCTATTAAATTAGAAGTAAGAAATTGTATGGGACCGGTTAATATATATTAAAATTTAAACTATATACAATTGCGAGTATAAAGTTCTACTAATTGACAATCCGAAGATGTAAGTATATTGAAATGCGTTGCTATATTTTATTATTTATCTGTACATTTTTATTTGATAATATTTTAATATAGGCACAATAACATATAACAATACATAAAGAGATATAATTATTATTATTAACATTTATACGAACAATTTTTACGCGAACAATTGTCGCGAGAACAGTTGCCGTAGACGAACAATTATTGTCACGCGAACTATTTTCCGCGAACAATTGACGTTATACCAGTAAGCATAAGTGATGAATACGACTTACAAAGACATGGGGACTTAGGTGGAGAAGCCGCTCACTGCCGACACTCTGATGTTTGAGTTATTTTTCGAAGTTTATCAAGGAGTAGATCGTGACACCATTTCTTTTTGGATCTTTTAGGAGGATTTTCAATCATAGGATCAGTGAGAATTTTTGATAAAATATTTTGATGATTGGGGAGTGATTTGAGGTATTTTTTATAAGATCTGGCAGTGGTATCTAAGATTGTTTGACATTTTAAGTCTGTATGTAAGGTTTGACTCGAAATAAAGAATGGAGCTTTTTTGATGAGGTGTTTTGTTTTGGAAAGTTTGGGTTTTTTTAGTACTTGATTTTTTTTTTCTGAGATTCAAATTTAGATCCCGTACATCTAAATAGTTTTAGGAGACATTTGTAGAGATTTAATTTGTTGTTGATTATTAGTTTTGAGTTGTTTAAAAGTTTAAGATGTAATTGAGGAGCCGAAGGCAAGAGGTTAATTTAAGTTTGGTCGTGTGTATACGGTGGCACTATATAAGTTTGTTTTCGAAGTGGACTCCAAGATATTTTGTGGTTAGAGAAGTAGGAATCAAGAATTTATTTAAAGTTATTCGAGGGTTGGAGCCTTGTTTAAGAGTAAAGGTAATGTGACTAGATTTTGATTCAATTAATTTTACTTTCCAGTGTTTACACCAGATTTCAATTTGAGGAAAATGGGATTTACGTATGTTAGCTGCAGTGTTTGGGTTTTCGTGTGTTAAAGAAATTGTTGTATCATTGGTGTATTCAGTAACAAAAGAGTTGAAGGAAGAACGTTGATCCGCTATAAATATGTTAAAGAGGAGAGCAGCAATTATAGCACCTTGAGGAGCTCCGACTTGTATTATGGAGGATGTAAATAGAGAAGAACGATAACGGACGGCGAACTGGCGATATTTAGATAGTTCAAGTAGGATTTATGGAATAAATAAAATGCAGGAGATAATAGTTCCTTTCTTTTATAAAGGAGGCCGCTATGTCACACTCGGACACTCGGTCGAAAGCCTATGCGACATCGAGGAATTCGGCAACACAATATTGTTTTTTTTTTCCAGTGATGATGCTAATGTATCTGTTATACTATTTATTTAATGGATTGTAGAGTGACGGTTTCAGAAGTCGCATTGTGTGTTAGAAATTATATTGAGATTGTTTATGATTGGATTTATTGTATTGAGAATCAGTTTTTCGTGAACTAATGATAAATGGTTGTAGACTGATATGACGAGGAAGATTCAGGAGGTTTACCGGGTTTCGATATTACTATGATGACGGAGAATTTCCATCGTGAGGGAAAATAGGCAAGACTCAGTGCTGCATTAAAAGTATAAATGAGAAGTAGTATAATTTTTTTATAGATATTTTTGGCAATTTCAAACGTATGAGATCAAATCCAAGTGATTTAATTTTCGGAAAAGTGGAGATATAATGTGGGACTTCAGTTAGAGAGCACAATTTTAGAGGTAGAATTATTAGTAAAGATGGTAAGAGAAATTCTTCATTTTCGTTAAAAACATTGGTTGTTTATAGTATTATAAGGCTTGAACATATCGTTAGGTGGATTTCGAAGGTTTCTGTGTTTTCTAGATTGTCCATTGCCCATGTGTCATTATGTTTTTTAGATGAAGATATGGAAGTTTTTCTTTTAGAATTTTTTTTTTTTCTTTCCAAAGTGAACTATCTTATGATGTAGGAGAAGTTATATTTATGAAGAACAATTCGTTTCTAAGTTGGGAAAGTAATCTTTTTAAGGGTGCAGAGAGGGTATTTATACGTCTTTTATCCGACGGATATTGAGTAGTTTGCCATAAGACTTTTGTGCAACTTTTCTCATTGAGTAGGGAATTTACGTGGACAGGGTGGTTAAATGAAAAGGGAGGTTATTTACTCTTTAGAACTTTGAATTCCAGAATATACATCATAGTTTCAGAACAGGCCGCAAAAAATTTGTTAAAAGGCCACGTAGTGTGTACTTCTGAATGATATATTCATGATTAAATATTCTTCAAAACTGTTTAATTCCAAGTTATGTCAATACATATTTATTGAATGGTATATCTGAAAATATAGATAATTAGTCTTTAATTTTATTTCATATACGTGTCTAAAGTTCTTCATCAGACATTGCACAATGTGATTCAACTTTATATTATAGTAAATTCAATTAATTTTGAATCATAAATTTGAATTGTTTTTCAGATAGAATTGAAAATAATTTTTTTTTTAAGTCTTTTAAATTTCTTAAATATCAATTATTATTTATAACATAATGATATTATACAAGAGAATAATTTTTTTGGAAATTTGGATATCTAAATTTTTATAAATGGATAAATAGATGGCTTATGTATATAAACATTTAAAAATTAAGAAAATGAAGGGGGAAAATCCAGGGTACCCTGAGAAAATGTATTGTTACTATTCCGCTACTAAAAATGTTGTATAAACTTTTTTAAATAACAATTATAACGTTTGTGATTTACATTTGTATGCATTAAATTTTATTATAATATTTAATATTATAGTGATATAAAATCTGCAAAAAAAAAAAATCAAAAAAATGTCCAAGTCAGTTTTTAATTGACCCGCTCAAAATAATCAAACCTTAAATGCTTGCACATCCGAAAAAGAAACTGAAATGAAGCCCTTGAACGGTTCATCGCTATATATTTATTTATTATGTTTTACTTCTTCACTAACTAGTTCTATTGAATATACATTATAAATGTTCTTTAAAATCAAGAATTCAATCCTACTCTTTGACATGGTGGAATGGCCAAACCAATGCAACATACTGTTTAATTATTTTAATATTTATAATTAGGTGTGCAATTTTTACACTTTTATTAATATTTATTAACACATATTTTTAGCAGTTATATAAGAATAATTTTTTAATCGTCAATAAATACAATAAACAAATTGTATTTTATATAGATAATTTATTTTTAAAATTACTTTCAGATACAAAATATTACCAATACAGCTTCAATATACTTGAATTTAGATTTCTATCCTTCATGAATCAGAATGGTAATAATTTGCAATGGATAATTCACAAATTCTTTACATTAGAATGGATCCCCGACATAGATTATACATGCTTATCAATTACGTACATAAGCAGATTGAAAGATCAAGACAAAAAATTTTTTATGAAAATAGTCAATGAAAATGATGAGTTAATATCTGAAGTCACATTAGAAAATAACGTCAGTTTTGTATATATTCTAAAATCTACATTTTGATAAAAAGGAGCATTTATAATTATGACAAGGCATTGATTACATTTGTTTCTTCAGGATAAAGATATAAGTGTATTGAAACTTACCGATATTTCATTTATAAAAGATCAAAAATATAAATTAACATTAGAAACCTCAAGAGATAATTATGATTACTACTTTTATAACAGTGAAACACTTTATTTTGGACTTCACCGAATTGCTCACTGTTCAAATAATGGTAACTAATAAAGAAATATTATTTCAATATTTCATTGTGTAAGTATAATTATTGTATTTTCACTTATGATTTCATGCATTGTTTGAAGTCATGTGTCATTCTTGATACAACACAACGTCTTTATCATCTATCCACCTAAGCTCTCTAATCCTAACTATTTAGTCCCACATGTTAGAAATGTTGGTGCACAATTGCGTACCTCTCTACTATTCATGAACCAGCGATTCCTTAGTTCACTTATTTATGAAAAATTTCCTTGTAGTAAAATCGAAACACACTTTATTTTTGAAAAATCATAAACACATAAGAACAATATTTCGGTAGTAATTGGAAATGCTATAAAATAAGGATTTTCACATGGTCTCTTGATTAACTCTGATGAAGTCTATATAACTCTTTAATATTGAGATATTCTTTAAAATAAATTTCTAAGGTTATATCTAAAAGGACTGTTATTTATGAAGAATCGTTAAATCTACAACAAACAATAATAATCTGGGACACTCCTGATAAATATGTAGTACTAATTAGTAATTACTAAATACTAAATATTATCATCACTATTACTTTAATTACATTATTATTAATCAGTGCTATCGATATTATTATTGCACAAGTAAAAGTGTTATATTTATCACTACCTCCCATACTCATGGCATTTTGATTCTTATTATTATTAATATAACTGTATAAAATAATTTAAATAGCATTCGATGTGTTGAAAATAATTTGTAGTTACAATCAATGAGAAAAATATTGAAAATGTATCCAATTGACCAATATACAATATACAAAATAATGTTGTGTTTTACTTGTATTTTTGTTGAAAATTCTGTTTAATATTTAGAATAATGTTATGATATTAAATGTTGGTTTTCTTGCGCCCTCGTTTTCTTTTTTTTAATTAATAGAAACAAAATTTTAAAAAAAACACACATTTGATAAAAATCTCGTTGATGCTACATTTCACCTGTTTATTTAATTTTTAGTTAGTTTTTCTTAAAAATTGAAAAATAAAACAATAGCTTTTAATTTTATTTTAAATATCAAGTATGTATATAGAGAATACATATATTGAATGAACTTATACGGTTTATAATTACTAAATAAAAATAAACTAAGCATACTTGTTTTGCCATAGTTAATGAAGTGCGAACTGTTTCTACGAATTCTATGAAGAGTGACAGTTATCCAAATCCACTCCGAAAAATTGGAAGTATGTATTCATAATGATATAAAAAAATCTATATTTACTATAGGTGTAAAAAGTATAAATTTGTTACCCTTAAATTACTGAAAATATAACATAATTAGAGGTTAACACTAAGCAGTGGTAATAAAAAGCATATACAATTTTAAAAAATCTTACATGATGCATTCGAGCAACTACATTTGCAAATCTGCATTAGTTTTGCTTATGACTTTAAACTTCGTGAAACATTTTGACATATTAATGTATAGGTTTTAATATTTTATTAATAAATTATATAGTAACTTTACTATAATATATGCGTGTAATATCTTAATTATTGAAAGTTTGATTATGCCTGCATTTATTATGGTACAGTATAGTATAATCTATGTAATAAGCGATAGTTTATAATTGACAAATTACACTTATGTATAAGCTGTGGCATATTTATGGAGGGGGTCCAAGGTTCAAACCTCTCCCCAGAACCAAAATTGTACCATTTCTACCATTTGTTTGGAGTTGAACATCAAACTTTTTTTTCTCAGAAACATGGTTTGTAAATAAAAAATGATGTCAAAGGTGTATTTAGGTATTTTTTTTGGCCTAGGTAAAAAAAAAAGCTCCATGACTATCCAAATTTCTCCAGCAATTTATTTGATAAAATATACATTATGATGAAACACTCAAGATCTAAAAAATATAAAAACATATTTAGGTCAAAAAATATATACACATAAATATCAATATGTAATACATTTATTAAAAAGCATACAAAATTAATAAACTATCAAGTAAAAAATAAGTATTCGTTATGTATACAGTAATGCAATTATAAAACTAATTTTTTTTTTTTTTTTTAATTTAAATGAAGAAAATAGGAATTAAATTTAAAAAATGTTTATTCGTCCAGGTATTATGTATACGTGTTTCGTGAAAAATGATTACCACAATAATAGTTATTATATTTTAATTATATATATAATATCATACATCAAAATGGTCCTAATAATGTATCATCCCTAAAATTTTACTACTAAGAGCCCAAGTCATTTTATAAATACATCTCTGATAACAACGAATATATTGCTAGTCGATGAGTTACTTTAATTTTGTTGTTTGATTTCATCATTTTTTTGACATGTCTAATACTCATTATTGAATAGCATTACTGATATTGATGGATATGGATTAATAATGTATCAAACAATTAAAATTTTTTTCAGTTATGAATAAATATTAAACGTGTTACCATTTTGTTGTTTATTTTTAAGTAAAATGAAATTTCAATTAAACAATTTTAAAATATTTAAAAACCTTCCCTAAAATTTTTCAAAAATACGCCACTGGATATTATAAATATGCTTATGCTAGAAAAGTAGAAAGAGAAATATCCGAATTATGGATATACACGCTAGCTTTAACCAAAAAAAAACTTGCACAATTTTGAAATGAATCAATCATTATGGGTCTTTTATTTTTTAATTACTCAAAATATGTGGGGCCTGTTTACAAATTACCAATAATGTATGATGAATGCTATTTTATATTAGACATTTTTATTTTTTATGAATTATAAGTATACAAATAATTTGTTTGTTGTTTTGTATAGATTATATAAAACCAAGAATTCAAAAAACCAATTTGTGCGTAAATAATGGATATTTAGCACATACTAATTCTACAGAAGAAATATGTATCTGTCCTTTGGGTTTTAATGGGAAATTTTGCGAAACAGGTAAATAAAATGGAAGTCAATATCAATTTGACAGATTATAAAAAAGATAAAAATAAACTTGTATAAATGAATGTTATTAGAAAAATATTTTATTAACATTGTATTATTTATGATTTGCCGTTGTTGAATCTTTGGGATTTGAATTAATTAAATTATAATGAAACTAATATACGTGTGTAAACTTTAGAGTTAACAAGTATAATATTTTATTAATCCCTAAACATTTTTTTGAAAAAATATAATAACAATCTTCGAGGAAACATTCATAATTAATCTAATTTATTTTTAAAGAAAAATTAAAAATTGTTTATTATTATTTCTGAGATTTTGTGTATTAATATGTAAATATATATATATTAAAGGATGTCAAATAAAAATATGTTTTAAAAATATCAAAGATATTTGATTTGAACTTACAAAAAAAAACGAGAGATTCGGAATATTTTTCGTTTTTTTTAAATTTTTGTATTTATTCAATTGTATATTAAGAGTAATATTCCATCGCGCATCGAGTCTTTATAGAAAAATTGTTTTACAGCTATTATTAGAGTTTCTACAAAATTACTTAAAAATAAATTTCTTGAAAATTCAGTTTATGGCATATTTAACTGTTGTTACTCGAATTGATAATAGTAGTTAATTTTGATCGGTAAAAGCTTTTGAGAGTTTTTAAAGTTCCACATATTAAATTTACTAAAGAGACGAAATTTTAACATCTTTAAAGACATTGCATAAAACATTTCAACTTTATTTATAATCAGAAAATTCTAACTAATTTATTTTATTTAGAATTTAATTTAAATGAAATTTTAGGGTGCGGCATGAATTTTTACGGAGAAGATTGTAATGAAGTTTGTTCTATTGATAATAATATGTGTCGAGGTATGTTAATGTGTACGGTCTATGAATGCTCGTGTCCAGCAGGACTAACCGGTCCATTGTGTAATGAAGGTATACACTATAGTAGTACTTATGATACAATGTTTTGTATTGTATAATATAATTTTGTATTATATAATATTGCTTACAGCATTAAAAAAGGTAGTATCAAATTTATTTATGAAAAATATTTGTAAAATTGTTGATTCTTCAGACTATTGTTTAAATTATCCATTGGCAGGCAGTTTATTCATTTAATTAAATATGGATAACTTAAAAAAGAAATGAAATTACACTGAATTAGATTATCATGTGGTAAAATGTAGAAAAATGATCAGTATGAAAACATTTACTTTAAACTTTTTAAACTTACTTAAAAAAGTAAGAAGTTTGTTAACATGGCTTAATATGAAGTTTAGAAAATATGGTATTGACCTTAAGTGACTTGCTATTTAAGAAAAATTGTCTTATTCCCTAGATATTATATGAAACAATAATTAATTTATTTTAACAGCCTTCATCGTTAAACTTAGTATCTAAAATACTTCATTGTAGAATTAATAATATTTTCGCTTTGCTCAGAAATTAAAATGAAAAATACATTAATACTTCAAATAATTCAGAATCTAAAATGCATCCACCACACGATTACACCCCTGTTCTTGATTCCCTGAAATTGTCCTCACTAGCCGATAGAAGAGTTCGAGCGAACCTTAGTTTTTAAGCAAACTAATTTCTGGTCTTATAGACTCCCCGTCCGTTCTTCAATGCATTAATTTCAACGTGCCTTCTTTTTCTTCACGTTCTAGATACTCTTTCTATGTCCCTGTCTCTGCAACCAACTATGCTGCTAATGAACCCCTTACGAGAATGATGAGGATTGCCAATGCTGAACCCTCCTTTTTGTCTTAATTATGTTATATCTTACTATGTACTATTAGTTTCAATTTTATTTTTCTCTGTTATTAACTTATGTTTTCTTCCTTCCTTAATTGTTTAGTTTAAGTTAAATTGTAAATTAACCATTGGGCTTGCTCGTATTATAATAATAATAATAATAATAATAAAATATTTTTGAATATTTTGCTTCTTATGTATTTTATAGAATTAATGATTTCATAATTTTATTTTTCAATTTTTATTTTTTCCGATTTGATTTTGCTATTTTGTTCTAGACTTATTGATGATATAATGTAATTATGTATTTATGATATATACGATAATATATATATATATATATATATATATGTATGTATTTTTCGCTATCTACATTGTGTAACTAAAATTATATGAATATAATTTTATAAACTTAAAAAATATAACTTATACTTAAAAGTGTTATATTTTCCATCAGTTATATCCACTAAAGAGACAAAACACAAAAAAGAATGTTAAAAAAGCGATATTTGGTGATATTTCATCTTATTACTTTATACTAGTGAATCATAACTTAGAACTACATTTTTGAAATAAATACACCACCCTCCTCTTATTCATACTAAAAAAATATTAATTATTCTACAGTAACTGTAGTCAGTTCATAAGTATAATGTTCCTTTTATTTATTATTAATAGATTGCAAATCGGGTAGATATGGTTCAGATTGTAGACAAACTTGTCCGGAAAATTGTCAAAACAATATTTGTGATCAATACACAGGTGTCTGTTCAGATGGTTGTTCACCTGGATATATACCACCATATTGCATCAAAAGTAAGATATATTGATATAAAATGGAGTGAATAATTAATTTTCTTAAAGTATTGGTCATCTTTAAAGTATTGTTACTTAACATATATTTCATTATTTATATTGTAGTTAACATAGTAAAATCTCCTAAACTATGGGTATTGCTTAGGTCATACTCGTATTCTTTATGGCAAAAAATAATAAAATAGCTATGAATTACCCATTTGACCAAGATCACGCATGTAAATTCAAATTTGACATAAGTTACAACATATTTCTCTTTGGAATTATAAACTTCCTGAATTTTAAACATTTAAAAAAAACTATTTTTTATTTGATTACATATACGCTAAACAATAAATGTATTAATACAAATTACTGATACAATTTTAAATATCATAATGACAATCATCTTTTTAAATATGAAGTAAAAATCTGTAGCGTCTATTTATCAACTAAAACATAAATTAATTTAAATCATAAAATTCATAAATCTAAATTAATTTGTGTAATGAAGTTACAAAATAATATAAAATATTGTAGTGTAAATACACTGTATATTAAAAAAAATAAGAGTTTCTTTTTGTCTATTTTTCGAAATTCGAATTAAACATTATTTTGAAATATGAGATATAATACGAGTTAGTAGTTTACGGTAATGTTTTTATTTTCAGTTCGGTGTTAATGATTGATTGCTTATGATTAAACACAAATTATCAACAATGTTTATATTTATAGAAATATTAAAATTGATAATTTGTAGGTAAAAATCCAAACAATATGTCTTTTTATGAATTTAATTTGGTTTTTGAGGTGTTGTAATGTAAGACTCTCCCACTCCTGTATATGGGTCTGTGATTATATTAAAGACTCTATAAAACTTAATTTGTCAACTTGAAGTTTTTCCTAGAAACACGGGTGAAATTATCACAACCTTCTTTATACATCATTCTAATAAGTTATAACTTAATTTATGATATTTGTAAGAGGATATTCATAATAAATATTAGTTTGTTTCTAACCAAGAATGTTTGATTAAAGTGTTATAATAAATATGAAAATAAATTGAATTCTATAGAATATCCATACCTTGTAAATGCACCGACAGCGATATCAATAGAATATGAGACAATCAAGTTTGAACTTGACTTTCAGTCACATAACATCAAAGATGGAGACGAAAGTATACATGTGAAGTATTACCAATTATTTTACAAGGTAAGTGATTTAAGTGAAATATCATCATGTTTCTCAGATAATAGTTAATAAAATAATAATATAAAAGTGTACAAAATCTAATCGCCAAAACAGTACCTTCATTATGTAAACAAATTAGGGATGCACTTTTGATGGAACCTAATACTACATTATTATTACTAGTGATGGACAACAGAACAATAACATTTTGACATTTTGTTCGAAAATCTAAATTGTTCAATATTATCGAAATTATATTATGATATTATAATTTATATTGTAAATAATATATGTGATAAAACAAATATTTAGGTAACCACTTATTTAAATTACGGTATGAATAATTAATTCAATACCGAGAATTATAGAATAATTCTACATCGATATCGAATATTGACCATGATATTGATATTAGATTGAAATATAGATATCGCCGTCTATCACTATAGTTATGCCAGTTATTGATAGTTTAATATAATACTTAATCTCGAGCATGAGCTTGGGATGTAAATGATAGCAAAGTCACTTATTACCACCTGTTCGTTCAAAATCTTCCATCATATGGTAATTGTATCCAACTGATTATTTCAACTTTAATAAACCGATACTAACTAATAATATATACAATAAGTCCTCGTTTAACGCTGCCTCATTTAGCGTTGTTTCGCTATTGTGTCGTAGAAGTTATAGTCCTTATGTTTCGTTTAACACTGCAACGGTTTGAGTATAACGTCGTTTGTAATACATGTGTTCATTAAATTATTGTTATATTTATATACATTTCATGTATGTAAAAAGTGTTTCACTTGACGTTTTTTCGGTTAACGTTGTGTTTTCCAGGAACCTAACCTCAAT
The DNA here is from genome assembly GCA_027580255.1 of Therioaphis trifolii. Lineage (NCBI taxonomy): Eukaryota > Metazoa > Arthropoda > Insecta > Hemiptera > Aphididae > Therioaphis > Therioaphis trifolii. The sequence goes on from CM050404.1 coordinate 141,102,166, forward strand.
GTTAAACGAGAACTTACTGTACATAAATATAACAATAAATGACAAAATTAATTAAAAATTAAAATAAACATTATTATGAAGTTAATAAGTATTTCGTAAATCATTTATTTGAATAGGGTATACTAGAATTGTATATGAATATATATAAATATATATTTAATTTTTGAAACGTTTTTATCAAATCAAAATTTAAAATTAGATATTAAGAAAATGATTTATTTTACGTATTATAGCAATTTTTTCACTAACATTTTATATGATTTTGAATACTCCATCTGACGAACATTTTCACTCACCGAAATGCTCATCATATAATTTTCTATCTACATTCTATTGTTTGAATATTAACTTGATCTATTATATTTTATATAAATTATAATATGAGATTAAAGCGTACATGATTTTTTTTTTTTTTTTGGTAGTTTATTCGATTTTCAATTCTGAGTGAAACGAAAAATGTGTTGATTTTACATAGACGTTTTTGTTTTTTATTTATGTTATCACTTTTCTGGGGGAGTAGAGACAGTTCAAAAGTTACGTCCGGTCAACGTATAGATCAATGATCATAAAAATCAAAACACTTTTTTTATTGTAATTTTAGATTAATTAAGGTTTTCATAATACCTCTCATCAAAAAATAAGTATTTAGCAATTTTATTTATCATTTATTTACTAAAATAAAACATATTTTAACTTATTTCATTTTATTTCTGGGGAACAAAATACAAAGTGACCAATTTTAAATGATTTATTTTACCTTTTATAATATATTTCAGATGATATTTAAATATAGGTATAATGTAATAATTCTACAAACAAATATTTGGTATAAACATTAAAATGTTTTAATTCTTTGTTCAAAACTATTTTCTGGTCAGTGGTCAGTTTCGTGACACGCGAGTAATAATACTATACAATAGAACAATAAATAACCATAATTTATATCTTTTTTGTATTTTTTCATCACACCTAAATTCATGAATGTATAAACTAATTATTTTTTATGATTATTATTTTTAGTCATCAAATGAAGATTTGTTTAGTTATTCTGAAATTAAATTAATTAACCAAAGTGAAAACATAATTACGGAAACATTATACGATTTACTACCAAAAACTAAGTATTCAGTTGGCGTCCTTTTAATAACAGATGATGGAAATCAAAATGATCAGGATATAGTGTTTGGTGAATACATGACATCATGTATACGTAAGTACATTTTCAATAATTTCATAAAATTTAAAAGAAGTGGTTCAATACTTATTCTTAATTGTTTCTAAATTATTTTCTATGAAATTGGACATTCTTTTTTGAAGAAGTTTTAACCATCATCAAAAAAAAAAAAAAAAACAAAACAAAACAAACACTTTTTCAAAAATGGTTACAAAGCCATTTTTAGTGATTTTATTAATTGGTTATAAATTATTGAAAAACAATAAATCCAAATAATAACTATAATTCACAATACGTCAATCGATCTCCCCAATCATTATTTCGTAACTCATCAAATTAATCGTTTAACGGACTGGTTTCTTGCCCGTTATTACACGAGCATTTCACCAACACTTTCAAGCAATGCTGATTCATACTGGGCATCGGGAGATCACTCCGCTTTTGTCGTCATTGTTCCTTCGTTTCTTCGGTTTTTTTTATTGTGGTAGACATTTGGGAGAAAGATGAAAGAAATGTTGTCAGTTGTACTTGCTTTACTTATGGGGATGGTTGTGAAACCTATTTACTATCCCAAATTTTCACCTCTACAAGTTGAATAATTTTTGTACTTGATCTAAAGACCGGTTTTGGTTAGGTTTTATTTATTGATATTGTGCCACCTCTAGTTTTTGACCTCCCCTGTTGAAACTGGTTGAATGAGGATCATAACGGATGAGTCGAAGTTACTTGAAACTTGATTGTTTGTTGACGGGGTTCCTTCTGGGCAGATGAATTGAGTAGTAAGACTGTCAGCAAACAATTCAGATTTCCCAGTAGAGTTAAATACTGTTCCGTATTGACTGTTAAGTGGATGATCTGGATATTGTCGTTATATAAGTGATCCATTGAAATTGAATAAAATTATGTTTCCGAACTTTAAACTGGAAGGAAAAAGTGCTTCATTCCAACTTTTGGTGATGTTGTAGAAGTCGTGAACCTAACCGAGGAGTCTGGATGTTGTAACAGTGTTTGGCGTCCGGATTCATTATGTTTTGCCATGCCCTTCGTACTCTGCGTTTTTTGTCTAGTTCATTTTGAATGTTGACTGGTAGGATGTCGGTTTACCGCGGGTTTATATATTGTCGTGTCGCCTTTATTAAATAACGCCACTGGCCACTTATGTATCTTCTCTCTAACTCGCATTTATTATTAGTTGTTGTTTGGCAAGATTTGGAGATACGGATTAATCTTGAATATATCTTTATCTCATTTATCCAAAGACACTCTTTCCGAGAATTTATATTTAATCGTTAGACTTGAAAAGACCTTTTTTATGGGGTACGGCCTTGTTTACGCGATGACTACCGCCTTCTATTGGTCAGTAGTGCGCGTGCCGTCATACTTCGTTATATTATTAAAATTTGATATTTAACATATAATATAAGGTTATATTATAAGATGGGGAAACGGAGTGGCCGAGTGGAACCAGGCATCACTGCCGACGCACACTGTCGCCGGTTCAAATCCGGCGGCTCTCTCTCTCTCTCTCTCTGGGCAGGCGACTGTCTAGAGAGAGCGGCCGCCATCTCCCCTGTGCAGAAGGCAACGGGAAACCACTGCACAGTAAACCCTTCCCAAGTAACATCTACTTCTAAGTGCAAAACAACCCTCGGGTTGTGACCCTAAGAAGAAATTATAAGATGACAATCCATATAATTTTAACAATTTATATAATTTAATTATTTATTAATATAAAATAATTGTTTCAGAACCACAAGTTAATGACTATAACGTAAAGTTAAGTAGTGGAGTAAAGAGCATCTATGTAACATGGAATAAAGTGAGTGTGGTCATAATTTTTTATTTTCAGATTTGCTATACAATACATTAAATTAAGAAAATTGTGAAACAATGTCTATAAATTGTGCTAAAATTACTGATGTTTTTAATTCTCAGATAACTCCTAATCGATTAGAATGCAACGTCGATGAATACGTGTTAACGCTTCAGTTACCCATGTCCAATCAATCGTATAGTATATTAAACGATACACAAGAAATAATAGCAAATTCAGATAGTGGTCACTTGATACATAATCTTCTTCCCGGTTTTCAGTATAACATACAATTAACTCCAAAAACAGTTAAAGGATCATTACGTTCGTCACCTACGTATTCAATTACTACTCCTATTACAGGTAAACAATTATAATTATGTATATTTAAAACAATATTTATTATTTTCTAAAGAAATTGAGAATTCACAAAATATTATAAAAGTTCACATTGCTATATAAATTAAAAATGTACACCAACGGTATACAAGTAATGGCAAATCGTATATTGTGTTTGTTTCAACTAACAATGGATTTGTATATTTTTAATAAAATATTTGGTAGCTGTGTGAAAATGGTTCACGAGCAATATTAGAAAAATTATTATATTTTATAATATATAATATTTTTAAATAATATAATTTAAAACGATTGGTTTTTATTACAATTATTCCTTCACATCATTTTTCAATAATCCATATAATAATTTATTAATAATTCAACTTTGACTATAATCGTTTGGTTATTTTTAATATTATAAAGATTAACTGCGGCAACATGACTTTTATAGGAAATTATGTCATTATAAAACATTTGTCAATAAAAAATGAAAAAGGAAAAATCAAAATGAATTGGGAGTTGTTGAATTTAGCTCAAAACACATTGAATCAGCCAGTAACGTGCACTATCCGATACAAAGTAATAAATTATCATCACCGAAAACTTAAAAATGGCATTATAAACTTTCATTTTGATTAAATATTCTTTTATTACAAAATGGTAATATACAATGTGCTCTGATCCAAAAAATTTAAATGTCGATTCTAGATTGTGAAAATTCTCAGTTGTTCTTTGGCAGAAATAGAGCGCAACTGGACGACAATAAAAGTTTTTAATCGGACTAACTATGAAATATTGGACATAGTACCGAATTCCCAATACTTAGTTCAAGTTTTAGTTGACGATGAAGATACGATGATTACTAAAAAAAAAAATATGGCTTACATCTTAACATCGGAGACATGTAACATTCAAAAATCTGCTTTAGTACCTGCATTGAATTAAATAAATAGGTATTTAACATGATTTATTTTAGATCCAAAAACAGAACCAATTTTAGATAACGAACATCCAATTTATGTCACCAATAACTCTGTAAACGTTCAGTGGAAAATAAATCCCGAGAACTGTTCCAAGTTGAATGGATTCTTCTCAAAATTTTACATACAATTGAAAGTAAATTGTTATGACAAAACAATTAGTAGTAAAATTAAATAAATACATATTATCTTTAAGGATAAGGACGATACTACGTTGCAAATAAAAGAAACCAAACAAAACTACATTTTCATTGATGGTCTTGAATCAAATACCGCATACGAACTGAAAGTTTTCATAAAAACACATGTTGGTTATAACCCTGAACACTTCCTTTTTGTCAACTTCACAACTAAATATGACGGTAAATTTAGTATTGATAAAAATACAATTTTATTTTACCTTAATTTTATTCATATTAAAAATAAATATGCACATTTTTTTTTTACTCTTGACGTAAATAGATTTAATGCCAGTAGACGATTTAATGGTTTATAAAAAGAGTTTAAAGAATCGTATGGCAGGATTTCGATGGAGTTATGTTGTGAATACAAATATAGATGGTTTTATCGTTTCCTTTAATGACACTGCATCTGTCATTCCACTGGAAAGATGTTCTGCGTGGCCACAATATTATTGCCACACGTTCTATAATCTGAGTCCCAGTAACACTTATACTTTCAAAGTATGTATTTGATTTACACGTCATATTATTATTTATTGATTAAAAATTATCCATTTTACAAATTTCGCTTCTTATAATTATGTTATAAACGTGTGTAACAGATAATGCCAAGGTCACCCGATTATCCTGAAGGTGGAAAAGTGTCATCTATTTCGTTCAACAGCATTGATGGATGTGAGTTTACAATCATTAACCAATATAGCTATAGATCAGCGTTTCTCAACCGCTTTTATTCTACGCCACTTTTGTATTTGTTTAATATACTCACAGCCCTTCCATCCAAATAATTGAAATTTGAAAAAAGTTACCATCAATTTTTTGTTTTTTTCTGTCGTTTATGAAAAAATGTACTTCTTTATAACTGCTTGCGTTTCCTTTAGAAATGTAAGATGCCCCAAGGTTGAGGACCGCTGTTATAGATAATAAAAATTATACGATAATGATGTTAGTGATGAACTGCTATGATGTTTTAATGTTAAAGTACCCGATCCTCCAATGAATTTAAAAACAACCGAAGTTGGCAGTACTTCAGTTAAACTCCAGTGGGATATTCCTTGGATATTTAATGGTGTGATAAAAATGTTTAATATAAACGCCGAAGAAATATCAGCATTAGACATGAACACGTGTTGTGTCAGTATCATGCCAATAGAAATTCCTGTCAATGAAGAGTTACCAACTTATAATTATACGGTAATAGATTTTATTTTATACAAAACTAATGATTTTTTTTTTTAATGCAGGAGCTTATTTTTTTTTTAATTCATTCTACATATTTTTTCCGTACATTGATATTATATCTACATTGACATTACTTTTCCATTAGACTGCTTCAATTGTAATTAGAAAAATGTCACTTAAATACAATTTATTATTTTTCGATCAAATTTTTCGTTTTTATATTCATAATATTAACCTTAGAATATTAAAAAATTAAATTAAGTATGGTTCCAAACTGATAGGATGACTAGAAGTCATTATTATTTTACAAACTTAGAATTCCTTATAAAATACTAAACAATTAATCCAAGATTTGACTTCTCATTAAACCTTTTTTCTTGGACATACCTACGTACTTCTAAGAAAATATCATTGTTTTTTTTTAAGTCTCAAGTGATTCGGCTATGTCAAAATAAAGCAATATCACGAATCAATATTTGTATAATTCAGTTATTAAATTATCACGGATTATTCTTGTTAGCATTGTAGAACTTTCAGATTCTGAGTGAAGCGAAGGATCTTATGGTTTTTCAATGATGTTTATTTTTTTTTTATTTTTTTTTTTTTCTGTAAACACTTTTTCGTATAGAAATCCTTGTCCAAAAGTTTCGTCCAGCAACTTTTTAGATTTGAAATTGAACTGAGATGGTACTTTAGAGAGGTCATTTTTCCAAAATCTCCATAGTTTTTCTAGTAATCAAGAATAACTATCGAAAAACTGAGTAAAAACGGTAAAATCGGTAAAAATCCGCCGTTAACGAGATTTACACTGTTCAGAAAAATTTTATTCAATATCAAATACATACTTTTTTATATTGGACAACATTTTCAGAATAATTATAACACTTTTGATTTAAATATAGAACTTTTAATTTACCAAATTGTTTGAAAGTTTTTATGTAATATAATTTTAAATATTTGACAAAAAGTTCTGAAAATTTAATATGACCTTACTCATATACCTACCTAATTATCCTAACAAAAATTCAAAAATCGTAAGTCAGGATTTTTTTTATACACACTTTAATAAATTATTATAACTCACCAAAAATTATACAAATAACCGTAAAATACGTAAACAGTATTTAAATAATAATATATTATATTACACTGAAGCTTTGCTCAGAATCGTTTTATACTAAAGAAATGAGTCATCATTTCTTTAAAACTTAATACATTCATCACCAATATCTTGTCCGAGGACCGAAGGGACGAAGGACGAACTTGTACCACCATCATCTCACTTACCAGCTTTTTTTTCTTTGAAACTTGAACCTATTGTCTTTTACAGGGTATTTCGTTTTTTCGAAAACCAGTTTATAGTTTAATCATTATTTGAGTTTTGCTCAGAATCTTTTTTTAAGAAATTATGATTTATTACTTATTTTAAGTTAAAAATAATTTCATATTGAACTATCGTTTACTAGACAACTGATTTGTAAAATGACTCATCTAAGATTCTTTACACCCTCTACCATCATCTCGTTTGTTAACGGAAAGGACAAAGGAAGAACTTCCATCATCATTGTCCTGCTAGCTTTTTTTTATTAGAGTCAAATTTACCGTAAGCACTTTTTAGTATTCGGACTTATTGACCGAATATTGGAAATTAATGTGAACTTCTACAGTTCTACACTCATTAGCAATGTATACATTATAATATAATTATTTATTAATTTATATAATTATCCATAGTAATATTACGTTAATTAATTAAACAATTTATTTTACTTATCAATATAATATACATCTATTTTACTGTTTTTCTATTGTTAAGTGTTTACATAATTAAATATAAAATGATTATTTTTACAGCTGACGGATCTAAAACCAGGTTCAACATACTCAATTGGAGTCTTAGCCGTATCAAAATCATTATGGTATAGCTCTCCAAACAGGATTTCTGTCGAAACACTTCATTAAGATACATCATACTCGTATAATTCTAATTTGTATTTTACTTACTTTTCCGTTAAAATACATATATACATATTTAATTAAGGATTTAGTATATATATAAATACATATATGTATTTATGTATTTTCATTAGCCTTATACAAACACATGTCACATATTCATTATAATATACTATTACCTATTGTAAACAAGAAATAAAAAAATATTGTTGTTAGCAAGCAGTTCTTCCATAATTTTTATACATAATACATAGTATACTTAGTTTTATAATCGAAAATCTATAACAATTTAGTTCATGTTAAAGCAAAAAACAAAATATATAAGCAATAATAAATACATGCGTAATGTGTATCATAAATTATTGTTAATTAATAATTATACTTTCATTAAAAATGAATACAAAAAATATTTGTTTTTAAGTGTTTCTATAATATACAAATCATTTAAAAATAATTTAAAAAATGGATTATTTCCATGATTTCTTTAATTCTGAGTGATAAAAATACTATCAAGAGTTTAAAAGTACGTCTAACTATTTTTAGATTCTGAGTGAAGCGAAGGATCTTATGGTTTTACAATGATGTTTATTATTTTTTTTTTTTTCTGTAAACACTTTTTTGTCCAGCAACTTTTTAGATTCGAAATTGAACTGAGATGGTACTTTAGTGAGGTCGTTTTTCCAAAATCTCCATAGTTTTTCCAGTAATCAAGAATAACTATCGAAAAACTGAGTAAAAACGGAAAAATCGGTAAAAATCCGCCGTAAACGAGATTTTCACTGTTCAGATTTTAGGTGTTTGGTCATAAATCGAAAAGTATTGAAGATAGAAACTTGAAAATTTTATCCAATATCAAATACATACTTTTTTATATTGGACAACATTTTCAGAACAATTATAGCACTTTTGACTTAAATATAGAACTTTTAATTTACCAAATTGTTTGAAAGTTTTTATGTAATATAATTTTAACTATTTGACAAAAAGTTCTGAAAATTTAATATGACCTTACTCATATACCTACCTAATTATCCTAACAAAAATTCAAAAATCGTGAGTCACGATTTTTTTTTATACACACTTTAATAAATTATTATAACTCACCAAAAATTATACAAATAACCGTAAAATACGTAAACAGTATTTAAATAATAATATATTATATTACACTGAAGCTTTGCTCAGAATCGTTTTATACTAAAGAAATGAGTCATCATTTCTTTAAAACTTAATACATTCATCACCAATATCTTGTCCGAGGACCGAAGGGACGAAGGACGAACTTGTACCACCATCATCTCACTTACCAGTTTTTTATTTTAAAATTAATATTTCAAATTTTTTAAATACCTATAAATTTTTAGTTTTAGATTTTTTTTTTAATTAATATTTTAAATTATTGAATATATGCATTTTTAAATTGACATTAATAAATATTATAGGTATTTTTTTGTTTATCGAAATTTTTGGGGTTAAAATCATAACTGTGCGGTTTTTGGATACGACAATTTTTAAAATTGTGCGGTTTTAACCTATTAAATGTGTGCGGTTTTAACCTTCCAAAAGTGTGCGGTTTTGTCCTGTATTTTATCAAAAGTGTGCGGTTTTTGGAGTCAACGAGTGAGATGATGGTGGTGCTTCGTCCCTTGTGTCCTTGGACAAGATATTGGTGATGAATGTATTAAGTTTTAAAGAAATGATGACTCATTTCTTTAGTATAAAACGATTCTGAGCAAAGCTTCAGTGTAATATAATATATTATTATTTAAATACTGTTTACGTATTTTACGGTTATTTGTATAATTTTTGGTGAGTTTTTTGTAATTAAACCCTCATAAAATATTCAATTAGATATAACTCATTTAAACTTCAATTGTTATAACAATTATAACTCATTAGAAATTTTCTGTCACCAAAAAGATTCAAAATATGTTTTTATATCTATGTTCCAAGTTTTATTATGATCAGATACACCAAAAAAGTTTTAAACAGATTTTAAGCAGAAAATTAACGTAAAAACACCCAATATTTTCGTATACGAATTTATATTAACTTATTAAAACATGTATTAAAAGAAATTCTGACTAACGATATTCAAATTTTTTCGGTATTGATAGTTTAGTATAAGAGTAAACTTGTATTAACATTTCAGAACTTTCTAACAAATACTCAATATTTCATTAGAAATAAACTTAAAAGAAATCAGACAATATCGTAAAAAATTGTATGATAATTTATTAAAGTGGGTATAAAAAAAAATCCTGAGCCACGATTTTTGAATTTTTGTTAGGATAATAAGGTAGGTATATGAGTAAAGTCATATTAAATTTTCAGAACTTTTTGTCAAATAGTTAAAATTATATTAAAAAAAAACTTTCAAACAATTTGGTAAATTAAAAATTCTATATTTAAGTCAAAAGTGCTATAATTGTTCTGAAAATGTTGTCCAATATAAAAAAGTATGTATTTGATATTGGATAAAACTTTCAAGTTTCTAGCTTCAATAATTTTCGATTTATGACTAAACACCTAAAATCTGAACAGTGAAAATCTCGTTTACGGCGGATTTTTACCGATTTTACCGTTTTTACTCAGTTTTTCGATCGTTATTCTTGATTACTGGAAAAACTATGGAGATTTTGGAAAAATGACCTCTCTAAAGTACCATCTCAGTTCAATTTCGAATCTAAAATAATGCTGGACGAAACTTTTGGACAAGGATTTCTATACGAAAGTGTTTACAGAAAAAAAAAAAAAATAAATAAACATCATTGTAAAACCATAAGATCCTTCACTTCACTCAGAATCTAAAACATGGTAGTAATAAATACTTAAATAGGTAATTATTGTATTCAAAATTAAATAGTTAATGTCTAGTACTCATTTCTGCGCGACTTTTGAGTCGCAAAATCATCTATTATGGCATCGAAGTCCATTTTGTTGTAATAATACCATAGATTATAGAACATGCCACACTTTGAGCTCTCGTTCTCTATTGCATTGATTAATTACTGGGTTTTTTTTTTGTGATTAGGTACAGAGATAAACACACAATCGTCAACCCATTTTATATAAATAACTTATTTTAAAGTTTTTAAAGTTTACTAAAATAGTAAAAATGTAATATTAAAAATTATTTGCCGCCCTTGAAAATTGCCGCTCTAAGCACTAGCTTACAGTGTTTACTGGTAAATACGGCACTGTCTGTACTGCAATCCTTCTTAGGTCTTATCAACTATCGTCCGACCCGGTCCATTTCGAGAGCCATTGCGAAGAGAAGTATAGCATATAATAAACTATTTAATCGCATTTTTTTTATAGAGAATATGTACGTTCAGTCTCTAAATCTAAAATTTTATCATCTTGGTACTAAATTAAGAATTTATTTCCTGTTAGTTCTCCTATTTACATTTTACTTCATCATTTATAAGTGATATTTATCGAAAATAACTAATTATTCTTTGGGAACGATCATGTTTAACTGTAAAATGAAATACAAAATAAAAATAAAATTGTACCATGCTAAGCATAATAAACATGAAATAATAACAATAGCAATGTGTTATACGTATTGTTATTTTCCAATAATTTACGTGGGTACTAACAATTTTTTACTCGAGTAGCTTCAATTATTTGCAAGGACCATTTCATTATAATTAGCTTTATAAATACTTAGTCATTTAAATAATGTAAAGAAGAACCATATGCAATTTTAAATCAAAATAACTTTATTCAAATTAAAAATAAATAAATCCATTTATTATATACAGTTCCACCGGTCTGTCATATATGAATATTTTGTCCACTGTTAAAAGTGCCGGAGTGTGTCTAAGAAGTTCAATGTGGTTTCGGTCTTCTGTCTCCAACGAAATAATTCATATCGCTACCTTAACACTGACAACACGTATCTGCAATTTTGACAAAATGAGATTCTTACATCAAAATTTGTAGAATCTCTTTGCGGATTTAATTATCGAATCAATTTTGCTATGATATTTGTAGTTTTTCTTCCATGTCGATTCGACTAATACCACTTATCTGTTATCAACATACGAAGACAGGGAAAAAACACGTAACTGACATTATTTACATGTGGTCAGCACAGGTATTACACACTCGTAACGAAATCCATGTTATGGACTACTTATAATAAGGTAAATTATATAAAATTATATTAATAATGCACATAACGTACTTATTTAGTTATTTTTTTGTCTCGTTAATTTATGAAGTGAATATTTTCCTTTTAAATTGAACCTTTATTATATATTTCAGATAAGGGGTTTTAGACGTATAAGCTTATATAAGCTTATCTGCAGATACGTGATGTTTTTACATAAATAATAGTTTTTATTAATAAGGTAAGTTTTCATAATTTGGGGGTATGCATTGTTATTTATTATTTTATTATTCTATTCTATTATTATTTTTCAATTGTGATCTAGTGGTTACCTTGTCAACAAACATCATGACGTCAAGAAGTCGACTTAACAAGATTTTAAATATGGCTATTAATTCAAACACACCACAAGTTAGTAATTCAGCTGATAATCCTCTGTTAACTATAGAAGACGTCATTTTAAATTCAGAAATTGTATTTGAATTCCCAAAAGAAGGTATGGATGTTGACCATAATTCATCATATTTTCCTACATTAGAATCATCTTCTGTTTCTCCAATGGACGTTTCTGAAAATGCTATCAACAATGAAGAACAGGTATTCAATATCAATTCTACCAATTTGTTTTGTGAGAACAGTGAAGTTGAAATAAATGATACAAATTTGGTTTATGAAATAAATGATACAAATTTGGTTTATGAAAATAATGATACAAATTTGGTTTATGAAAACAATGAAGTTCAAATAAACGACAATTATATTTTAAGCTTAGAACTTGAAGCAGGTCAAAATATTATAGGTGAAAATATAAAACGTCGAAATCCAACTTCAAAGAAAAATAAATGGAAAAGTGAAACAACTAAGAAAAATAGAATGAATGGTCAACAATATCTTGGGTATACAAAAAAAGGTAAAAATGCAACTGTTTCAAGAAAAGAAAGGTCTGCCAGAAAAATTAAAGAAACATGCTCTTCAAAAAAATGTCAAAGTTCTAAAAACCGTTTCTGCGATTATTTTGATGAAACCAGAAGATTAGAAATTTTCAACAGTTTTTGGAGTGCATCATGGGAGGAGAAAAAATTGTTTGTAGTAGGCATGGTCAAGAAAATACCAACACAAAGAGACACTACTGGATTAGGCGATTCAAGCAGAAGATTAAATACTATTAAGTACTATTTTAAACTTCAAGATTATGAAGAGCCTATGGAAGTTTGTAAGAAAATGTTTTTAAATACACTTGATATGAATGAATGGATGTTGCAAAATTGGTTAAAGGAATCAACTCATGGACTAGCTGGGAAAAAAACAAAAGTCAACGACATTAGTAATGATAATATTATTATTACACCTAAAAGGGCTGCAATGAACAAAAGAATTGATCACTTAGAAAATTGGTTTTCCAGTCTAGCTAAAATGCCTTCACATTATTGTCGGAAAAAAACCAATAGGCTTTACTTAGAAGGTCCATTTATGCATAAATCAGAAGTTTTTGAACTTTACAAATCCAAATGCACTGAAGACAGTATTATTCCATTAAGTATTTGTTATTTTTACAGCTTTATGAAACAAAAAAAGTTTTCTATTTTTATGCCAAGAAAAGATAAATGCGATTATTGTTCATCATATGAAATGGGACAAGTTGAGGAAGATGACTTTGCTGAGCACATTGCACATAAAAATAGAGCTAGGGAAGAATTGGAAAAAGACACTCTATTAGCCAAAGAAAATAAATGCTACTTATACACAATGGATTGCCAGGCTGTTAAATTATGTCCATATTTACAAAACAGTGCCTTATATTATTCAATGAAGCTGAAGGTTCATAATATGACATTGTATAACAACAGTACAGGCCACTGTGAAAACTATTGGTGGCATGAGGGTGAGGGTGAACTGGAAGCATCAATATTTACAACAATAATTATTAAACATTTGGAAAAATTTTGCATGAATGATAAAAGACCAATTATATTATACTCTGATGGTTGTGGTTATCAAAACAGGAATATAATAATAGCCAACGCACTTCTTCATTTCTCAATAAAATATGGAGTTATTATTGAACAAAAATTTCTTGTAAAAGGCCACACACAAATGCCTTGTGATAGTGCTCATTGTCTTATAGAAAGAAAGTTAAAGGGTCAAGATATTTACCTTCCTTCAGATTTTATAAAAATAACTAAAGATGCTAGAAAAAATCCAACAGCTCTTGGAGCAACTCTTTTGAGCCACAATTTTTTCCTGGACTTTTAAACTCATATTGTATATAATACCATCAGACCTGGAAAAGGAAAAGGAGACCCAGAAGTTAAAGACTTGAGAGCTCTACAGTATAACCCCATACATAAATGTATATTATATAAGTTAGTATTTGATGACCCTTATTGTGAATTACCCTTAAGAAGAAATCCTAGAATTGACATGACAGCAATTAATTACAAGAATCTCTACGGTAAACCATTGTCTATCAGTCTATCAAAATGGAATGACCTACAAAACCTTAAAAAGTTTTTACCCAAAGACACACATTCTTTCTATGATACTTTGCCACATACTACAACATTTAAAGCTAGAACTGGTAAAGTATAATTTAATTTATAAAAACATCACAGCATTTTTAAATATTGCCTACATTATTATGAATTGTTATTTTTAATTTTATGCTCAAAATATTATTATGTATGTTTTTAATAATAATGAAACCTCAGGGATTGAGTACTTTATTAATTTATTAATTGTTAATATTATGAAGAACAGTCATTATTATTTTTTCTAAGACTGATTAATTCTTTAAGTCTGGACATAACAATGTTTTTAAATATTACCTACATTATTATGAATTTTAATTTTAATTTTTAATTTTATGCTCAATATTATTATTATGTATAACTTTTTTTAAAATATTAAAACCTCAGGGATTGAGTACTTTATTAATTTATTAATTTTTAATATTATGAAGAATAGTCATTATTATTTTTTCTAAGACTGATTAATTCTTAAAGTCTGGATATTACAATGTTTTTAAATATTACCTACATTATTCTGAATTGTTATTATTATTTTTAATTTTATGCTCAAAATATTATTATTTATAATGTTCTTAAAAACATTAAAACCTCAGGGATTGAGTACTTTATTAATTTATTAATTGTTAATATTAAGAAGAACAGTCATTATTATTTTTTCTAAGACTGATTTCTTAAAGACTGGATATTAGTATATTACAATGTTTTTGAATACTACCTACATTATTATGAATTGTTATTATTATTTTATGCTCAAATATTATTATGTATTATGTTTTTAATAATATCAAAACCTCAGGGATTGAGGTTTTATTAATTTATTAATTGTTAATATTATGAAGAACAGTCATTATTTTTTTTTCTAAGACTGATTTCTTAAAGTCTGGATATTACAATGTTTTTATATTACCTACATTGTTATGAATTGTTATTATTATATTATGTTCAAATCTTATTATGTATTGTTTTTAATCATATTAAAACCTCAGGGATTGAGTACTTTAATTTTGTTAAATATTATGATAAAATAAATAAAAAATATTTCATTTAGGTATGTTATATTGATTACCTATATTATATTAATATTATCATATTATATTATATTTGGATATAACAACGAAAACTTGAAATTAAAACTTCCAATACATTAAACATCACTCCAATTAGTGTTATTTTGTTCATTACATAACACAATGTGTCCGTAAATTAGTACTATAATATTATTATAATATTATGCTAAATAAAAGACACGTATCTACAAATTAAAATAATAATATTTTGTAAATACCTCGTATCTACTACTTTGGGCTTGAAAACATTTTTTTTTATGAAAATTATTGATTAGATTATCAAACATGGTATTGGTTATTTTTATAAGGAAGCAGCATATTTTAATTTAGTTTACTTAAATAATTAGACAGTTTTTTGGCTCTCCTGAAAAGTAGCATAAATACAGATACGTGTTGTCAGTGTTAAGGTAGCGATATGTCTTTATATCTTTATAATAACGCCATAAGCATACCAGTTATTCTTTAACGATAATAGAGTTAAATCATATACCATTTAATACATTCAAAAAAAATGTATCACTTTTATCTGATTTCAAATATTATAATCATAACATGTGGGTTTCTCTTAAAGTGATAATCGTTATTCTAAACACTTTTCTTCTTGTGTAAGAACTGTTACTAATTTTAAAGAAACAATAGTATTTTATGATAAAATAAATATTAGACAAACCATTAAGTGGCGAAAAAAATGTTTCTTCAAAAATAACATATGTATTTCTAGAGCTATAGAAATAAATACGTTAGTATTTAAGTATTTTAATTTAAAAGTTTTTATTTAAAACTTCACTTTTTGTTTTTGCTGATGCGAAATCATTCATTGTTTCCTCATAATCAAAGTTTTAAGCGAAACTTGTCATATTAACGATTTTGTGAAGCATTCTTGAACAGGCATTTTATTTGAAGTCTTTCCCTTGTGTATGTGTATGTGTGTGTGTGCAGTGGCGTATTTGAGCCTTCACCTAGGGGGGGGGCGATATTAAGAGGAGTAAACCACCCCCACCAATTAAAAACATTTTTTTAGACATAAAAAACAACGCATTTTTATTATTTATTTAAGCACTTTTTCTGGCGTAGGGAAAGTGGCGCGCCCATCGCCCAATGCACGACAGTGCATTGCAGTAGCCCTTCCCTGGCCTTAACTGGCTGGGGTAGTCTGGTCCTCCAGGTTGGGGGTTGGACGACGGGCCAACAACCCGTCTCCGTAAAAAGAACATTGTTAAGAAACTGAAACTAAAAGAAAAGCCTCGGGACAGAGATACGGATAAACAAACTTGGACACGGCCCGGACTACAGGATTTTCGAATTGGAAAATGGAACATCAGAACATTATACAAGGCTGGGGCTCTCAAGACCCTAACCGATTCTTTGGAAAGATATAAAGTACAACTAGTAGCATTGCAGGAAACTAGACTGCCGGGTGAAGAGTGTATTACCTCAGGAAATATGAGCTTTATGTATGGAGGTATTACAAATAACAAGCATGAAAATGGAGTAGGATTCCTAATCAACAAAAAACTATTACCTTGGGTCAAGAAATTTAGAGCAATCAACGATAGAATATGCTATATACAAATTAATATGAAACATAGAAATTTAGCGGTGATATGCACATATGCACCCACAGAGAACAGCCATGAAGAAACAAAAGACACATTCTATGAACAGCTGGAACACACGTATGACTCCATACCAAGATACTACACCAAAATTATAGTAGGAGACCTCAATGCTCAAGTTGGTCAAGAAGAGGAATATAAGCAAACAGCAGGGAGTTATAGCTTCCACGAGAACAGTAATAACAACGGTGTCAGACTAATCAACTTTGCTATAGGTAAGGGTATGGTGATTAGTAGCACAAGACTACAAAAAAAAGATATTTACAAACATACGTGGACCTCACCAGGTGGTAGATTCAATAGCCAAATCGACCACGTAGTAATAGATAAAAGACAAAAATCATCTATTACAAATGTGAGAAGCTACAGGGGCGCAGACGCGGACACGGATCATTATCTAGTAATAGCAGATTTCAAAGTTAAACTATCAACAAGATGGAGCAGTGCTAAACCAAAAGGAATAGAAAAAATTGATGTTGATAGACTAAAAAATGAAGAAACACGCAAAAGGTACGAAGAAAAAATAGAAGAGAAACTTAAATACGTGGACAATTGCAAGGATGAACAAATTGATGAGAAATGGGAAAGGCTTAAAGATACAGTAATACAAATAGCAGAATCGGTAGTACAAACGAAACAAAGGAAGAAAATAAAACCATGGTTTAACGAACTATGTATAAAAGGAGTGCAAGACCGAAATTATGCTAGGATGAAAGCGATCCAAACACTCACACCTGATAATATTAGATATAATGAAATAAAACGAAAAGAAGTGAATAAGATACTAAGAAGGGAAAAGAGAATGGCAGAAAAGATGAAGATAGAAGAAATAGAAAAATATAGAGGAAACCCAAGAGAATTTTAAAAACACTGCAAAACATTTAAAATGGGATATATACCTAACATACAATTCGTGGAAGACGAAGAAGGAGAGATTATAACATCACCAGAAAAAATTGCGGAAAAATATAATGAGTATTTCGAAAAATTACTTAATAATAGTACGATGAGCAATGAAGAAATTAATAAAGAGAATATACTATACTAAACAGTAGAACCGGAAGTAAGAGCACCGAATTGGGATGAAATACAAACAGCAATAAATACGCTAAAAAACAACAAAGCACCTGGGGATGACAAAATTAATGCTGAGCTATGGAAAGCGGGAGGCGACGAATTAAAAACCCAGATATTGAAACTAATACAACAAATATGGAAAGAAGAAAGAATACCAGAAGGTTGGAACGAGTCACTTATATGCCCTATATACAAGAAAGGAGATCGGAAGAAAGTAGAAAACTATAGAGGTATATCATTACTGAACACTGGGTACAAAATATTAGCACTAGTAATACTAAACAGACTACAAGAGTACTCAGAGGGAATAATAGGCGACTACCAAAGTGGATTTAGGAGGGGAAGATCGACTATAGATCACATATTTGTTATTAGACAAATCATGGAGAAATATTATTTGTATGCTCGAGATTTACATATGATCTTCGTCGACTACAAACAAGCTTATGACAGTATTATACGAAAAGAACTATGGAGGACATTAGCATACTTGGGAATACCAAAAAAGTTAATCACATTGATACAAATGTGCAACGCAGATACCTATAGCAGGATAAAATTTAAGAATATATCATCCCACACTTTTAAATTTGAAAATGGTCTACGCCAAGGGGATGCTATGTCACCGGTTTTATTCAACCTTTCACTAGAAAGTGTCATACGAAAAGTACCGCGAACAGAAGATCTAACATTAAAAAATGGAAACATAATTCTAGCATACGCGGATGATATTGTGATTATAGGAAAAACACAAGATGAAGTGAAAAAGAGCATGATAGAAATGATGAAAGCAGGGGAAGTATTGGACTAAGATTTAACACGGAAAAAACGAAATACATGACAATGACCAGAAAATTAGGAACTCTAAGAGACATAACTATAAGTAGTAGCCAAATAGAGCAGATAAGAGATTTTAAATATTTAGGAGTGACATTAGACAAGCAAAATAACATGCATGGAGAAATAAACATAAGACTGGCCGCGGCAAACAGATGCTACTTTGCTCTAGCAAACCTATTTAGATCAAAATTAATATAAAAAAAAACAAAAGAACAACTATATATCAGCTATGTAAGGCCAGTCCTTTCGTATGCATGTGCCACGTGGGCAACAACGAAAGGTGATGAAGAGAAGCTACTAAGATTCGAAAGAAAGATACTAAGGAAAATATATGGCCCAATATATAGTCAGGAAGAACAGAATTGGAAAATAAGATCAAACAATGAATTAAGGACGCTGTTTAAAAGAGAAAACGTAGTTCAGTTCGTTAGGAGCACGAGACTAGAATAGATGGGGCATGTTTGGCGAGCAGATGGGAGACTACTGAAGAGAGTCTTAAGCGAAGAAATGGAAGGAACGAGACCACGAGGGAGACCATGTTGAAGATGGATGGACAGTGTACGGGAGACAATGATGGAACTCATGCAATCAAGAGAAATAGACTGGGATATGGCAAAGGACAGAGGGAAATGGAAAGATTTAGTTTCAGCAGCAAAAAGCCTAAATGGCTTGTAAAGCTTAAAAAAAAAAATTTAAGCACTTTTATTAAAGAATTTTTAACCACGCTTTGAACTCTGTGGACTTAACCAACTTTGACGAAACGTATGCTTATATGATTTTTTTTTAGGCCATTTAAACGATGGTCCTTCATTAGAGTTTTCACTGTCTCTCATTTTGTCGCTTATAACCACAATAATAAAAAACAAAATAATTCAAGTTACGCACGAGTAAGAAGCGACGGCCGACGAATAATAATTTTGGGTTATAGGATCTAGAGTATATTCGCTTATAACCCGTGTATGCGTCGCATTTTCTAGGTCATTGCCGTAGATATTGCCACACACAAGTGTTGTATGGTCATTGCTTATACGCTTCATTTTCGGCAAAAAGTCCGTAGGGTATTATAAGTTTACGACTTATGACCAACATAACAACGTATAAAATTTTCCATAACATGGTAAAAAATCAAAATGCAAGAAATCTCCAGTCTTACCACTTATTTCCTCAGAATTCCCCAGAAAAATCTCCAAAACTAAATAGTACACCAAAAATCCCCAGAAAGAGGAAATTTCCCCAGACCTGGCAAAATGACCATAGACATAATAGAACAGACACCATAGACACCATAAGACATTCTATAATGTGTATGGAAATGACCTATCGTGGCCATTTCGACAGGTGACGTTTCGTTCCATCATTCATTTGGTACGACTACGTCACCCATTCCTCGGGCTAAATGTTCCATCTTTGCGTATCATAGAGCAATCACTAATCAGTAATCCGATTTATCCCAAAGACCTTTTACTTAGTAAAAGGTCTATGATTTATCCGAATATAATATGTACTATCAGTTGCCAGTTATCACAAAAATTTCTCATCCAAAAAATATTATTTATTTATTAATTAAAATATTTAGATACACCTATAAGTTCAACAATCATAAAATATTATTTTCAAAGATCTCTCGGGAGGGGCGATCGCGTGTGTGTGTGTGTGTGTGTGTGTGTGTGTGTGTGTGTGTGTGTGTGTGTGTGTGTGTGTGTGTGTGTGTGTATGTGTGTGTGTGTATTTTTACACACGCTAGAAGTGAATACTTTTTAAGTTTAACCGATAATGATAAAATAAGGACTGATTATATCGAACGGCGAAATATAACATTTTTAATTTATTGAAACTTTTATTTCATTTATAGTTCAGTAGCATTTGAACTCGATACACTATCTGTCATTTTTATTGTGTTAGGTATGAATTCGCAAAAATTTGATTGTTTGATATTAAAACTTGAAATAATATTCAATGGGTACTAATCATAAGCACAAATAGAGGGGGTCTGGGGGCTTAGCCCCCCCAGACTATATTTAGACTCTTTTTAAGCTAATGTATACACTAGTATAGTATGCTAATGTAGTACGTTGAGTTACAGTTAAACTTCAGCACCAGCTCCCCAAATGTCAAACGCTATTTGCGCCAATGGTACTAATATTCGTTCATAGTATATTAAGTAAGTATTAGTATCTATCATCAATAGTCACAAATTTCAATTACATTAGTACGATTCATTCCGCCGTGGATAGTCGTCACGCGCACATGTGTTCCGTAATGAGAAATATTATATTTCTTTTTTTCCGTAATCAAATTTTCGACTATCAACTTGTTTTGTGTACCAAAATAGTCATCTAAGTACCACCGATCTGTGCACACTACTCTCAGCTTCCGAGAGGCCCAGTCCTCCAAGAAAAACTGACGATCAGGGAATTTTTAATTAACTGGTAAGAAATCAAACCACAAATACTATCACAAGTTACATAACACCGCGCCCACCGCGGCGCTATCCGCGGGCTTATCGCTGCCTCATCTCCCGTCCACTCACGAGTAGTAGAAATAGAGATACAAGCATCTAATTAACCACATTAATTAAACTACGTAAACCCACATTACGTCTTGCACTTATAATCATTTTATAATTATGAGTAACCAATCAAATAAAACTATTCCTAAAATAAAAATAAAAAATAACACGATAATACCAGTCTCCTCTGATGAAGATGGTTTCCGCTCTCCCAGAACACCTCGGGAAAAGAGAAATAACAACACTCCGACTCAAACTCAAACTTTTTCTACACCAAATCGATTTGCCGCTCTTCAAAACCCAAGCATTTTTAATTTTAACCCGGACAGCATTGAAGAAACCGAAACGGTCACCCAAAATCATAATGAATCCATAAACCTGGACATGTCTAACGTACCTCCCAAAAAAGATCAGATACCTCCAATCTTCATTGCCAATCAAAAACTCGACTACAACCAATTATGCAAATCGCTTATCAATCTTGTCGGAGAAAACGGTTTTCATTGCAAATCCACCCATAAACACACCAAAGTCCAAGCCAACACCTCTGATGGCTATCGTCAAATAATTCATTTTTTGACCGCCCAAAAAGATGCACAATTCCATACCTACCAACCACAAAGCGAAAAACCTTTCAGAGTAGTACTACGTAATCTCCACCCATCTACATCATGTGAAGAAATAAAATCCGCCCTGGAAAAATTTAACCTCTCAATACTGCAAGTAGTTAACATAAAACAGCGCCTAACAAAGAAAGCGCTCCCCCTCTTCTTTGTAGACCTGACTAAGGACGAAAACTGCAAAACAATCTTCGACATCACATCCATTCTCCATACAATAATTAAAGTGGAAGAACCACACAAACGCCGCGAGCTCGTACAATGCCAGAAATGTCAAGACTACGGCCACACTCGTTCCTATTGTAACTACAACCCACGCTGCGTTCGTTGCGGTAAAAATCATGAATCATCCTCCTGCGACAAGCCGAATGACGTCCCTCCCACCTGCGCACTCTGCCAAGGAAGCCACCCTGCCAATTACAGAGGATGCCAAATACACAAGCAACTTCAAAAATCCCGTAAACCAACTTTAAAATTCTCCCCCCAAAATGTAATCCCATCTACTCACCAGTCTAACCCATTGACGCCCTCTCCGGCTCCTCACCCCAATCATACCCAAACCCAAACTTCCTACGCTCATATCACTTCTGGAACTAAACCAAATCCCACACCTACCCCTAACCAATCAACAGACATCACATCAGCTCTTAACAACTTTATAGCTGAATTTAAATCAATACTAAACCCACTCTTATCCCTTCTTACAACCGTTATCACACAATTACTTAAAAACAATAATGATAAATAATACTACCAACAACTCACTAATTGTTCTCCTATGGAATTGCAACGGCATGCTTAACCACGTAAACGAATTAACAGCTACATTACACGATAAGAGAATCGACATAGCTCTCATATCAGAATCCCACCTCACAGACCATGCTAGGATAAATATTCCCGGCTACCAACTGATAACATCGAACCACCCAGATGGTACCGCTCACGCCGGATCTGCAATTCTAATCCGCACACACCTTAAATTTTATCCCCTACCCAACTACAACAAAGACTATATACAAGCATGTGCAATATCTCTGACCCTAAATCACGTCCACCTCACGATAGCTGCCGCGTATTGCCCACCTAAACATAACATCACAATAGATCAATTTAAACTCTTCTTCAAACAGCTAGGCCACAAATTCATCGTTGGCGGAGATATTAATGCTAAACATCCTCACTGGGGCTGCCGAACCAGTAATCCACGAGGTAATACCCTCCTCCGTACCGTCAACTCTGAACATTGCCAAATTCACTCTCCACCTGATCCAACATACTGGCCTACTTCCCCCAGAAAACGCCCAGACATCCTCGATATCTTCATATCTAAAGCTCCTAACAACCTATTCCATCACATTGAAAACTTCAACTCTTTGTACTCGGACCACTCAGCCGTACTCCTCACTATTGATTCTTCTCCTCCAATTATAGAGGCTCACCTTTCACTCACAAACAAAAACACAGACTGGAATAAATTCCAAAATCTACTCACAAATGAGACCAATCTAAACATAAAACTAAAAACCCCAAATGATATCGAAATCGCCATATCTAACTTAACCAGCTCAATACAATCAGCCGCAAAAAACTCAACTCCGCCTACCAAACCTATACCTCCATTCTCTTTAAATCTTCCTGCCCACATACGCTCTCTAATCAACGAGAAACGTCGCGCAAGAGCCATCTGGCAAACTACCAAATATCCTTCAGATAAAAGACGCATGAACACCCTCTCCGCGCACCTTAAAAGATTACTCTCAAAGCTTAGAAGCGAATCGTTCTCCAACTATTTATCTTCCCTTACATCACAAGACGGCTCACTATGGAGAGCAACCAAAACAGCCCTAAAAGACAAACCTTCATACTCTCCTCTCAAAAAACAAGATAACTCATGGGCCATAGATGATCTGGATAAAGCAGAGACCTTCAAAACCCACCTTACCGAAGTCTTCAAGCCACACGTCTCCTAAATCAATCCCCTCTTCCATAAAGAAATTGACGAATTTTTGTCATCCCCTCTACAATTATCCCTACCCCCAAAAGCGTTTTCTCCCGCTGAAGTCCAACACTACATCTCCACTTTTCCAAAAAGGAAAGCTCCTGGTTCTGATCTCATAACATTTAACATCGCCAAAAACCTTCCCAAAAAGACCATAATACTCCTCACTTATATATTCAATGCAACACTTCGCCTTACCTATTTTCCACTCCAATGGAAATCTTCTATTATAATATTAATTCCGAAACCCGGCAAACCTCCTGAATTTCCCTCGTCATACAGGCCAATTAGTCTCCTACCATTTTTTTCAAAAGTCCTCGAAAAATTAGTGCTCAGGAGAATAAATCCCCTTATTAATAATTCCGGAATTATTCCTAACACACAATTTGGTTTCCGAAATCGGCACTCCACAATCCATCAAATAAATAGGATCACGGACTCTATTGCATCAGCTTTAGAGAAAAAACAATATTGTACCGCAGCTTTCCTTGATGTCGCACAGGCCTTTGACAGAGTGTGGCACGATGGTCTCCTATATAAATTAAAGAAAATCTTACCGCCTACGTTTTACCTGTTTTTCAAGTCCTACCTTCATGAGCGCCAGTTCGCTGTACGTTACCGCTCTTCTCTATCCGACTGCTCCCAAATTCAAGCTGGAGTCCCCCAAGGTGCAATAGCAGCCCCCCTACTATTCAACATATTTATTGCAGATCAACCTACTTCCACTAACACTTTTGTCGCAGAATACGCTGACGATAAAGCGATTATCTCATCTCATGAAAATCCACTCACAGCCTCAAACATGCTTCAATCCCACCTCACCCAAATAGAAATCTGGTGTAAAAACTGGAAAGTTAAAATAAATGAATCCAAATCTTGCCACATAACTTTCACACTAAAACAAGGCCTGTGTCCTCAAATCACTTTCAACGACATCCAGATTCCCACTTCACTTACCACAAAATACCTAGGTGTTAGCTTTGATAAAAGACTAACGTGGAATTACCATATCCACACCACCAAAATTAAGTTAAACTCTCGCCTTCGTTCCCTTAACTACTTTTTAAACCCTAAATCCAAACTCTCAATCAGTACCAAACTAATGCTGTACAAAAGCCTGCTAAAGCCTATTTGGACGTACGGCGCCCAAATCTGGGGTTCGGCAAAAAAATCCAACATTAAAAAAATTCAAGTTGTCCAAAACAAAATTCTACGTTTAATTACAAACGCGCCTTTCTATGTCTCGAACCTCACCTTACACACTGACTTAAAACTACTAACAGTAATAGAATCCGTCTCTAAACTCTACAAGCGCTACCACAACTCACTTCACGATCATCCAAACATTCTTGCAAAAAATCTTTCCAACCCAATGCCTGGTAACCCTCCAAAAAGATTAAAAAGGAAATGGTGCCGAGACCTACTCCTTGACTAACCCTCCCACGTGAAAAAAAAAAAATTTAAAAGCCGGAGTGTCGTCAATGGGCGGCTTCTTCACTCAAGCCTTTCTGTTAATTTGTTTCCATTATTTGTTATCCATTATGCTTATTATACTATATTTGTATAGATTGTATAAATCAAATAAAGAATAAAAAAAAAAAAAAAAAAAAAAACATTAGTACGATTAAAATCCAAAACATCATTGGTAGGTTATGTATTTTATTATAATTTTGGTATGTGATGTATCACTTTAAAAAAATTAAATTCTTACTTGTATTCCACAACTCTTCGTTATGCTATATTTCTAATATAAAATCTTCAGTGCTGTACATTTTAACTTTATAATTTATATAGTTTTATTACTTATTATCAAATAACTAGTTTTAGTAATATAACTGTTTGGACGTCTGGTAACCAAATGAACTGATTATAAACCAATACGCTGCAAAACGCGACGTCGCAAACGCCCAGTGTGAAAAATAACATGGAAAATACAATGTTTAATTTTAGATATTGCCGCGTACAAAACGCTCAAAATTAAACCAGCGCGTTCGAACGCGTTCGAACGCGCGATTTTTCCCCTAATGTGAACATGGCCATATGTTGATGTGTGTTTGATTATTGCCGTTCGAACGCCGCGTCTAAAACGCTCTAAACGCTGCGTCGAAAACGCGTAGTGTGTAACCACCTTTATTGTCATAGAAACCTGTCGGTTGCGGTTGTAGGGGATATCCACATTTTTATGTGGCGGTTGAAAACGCTATGTCGAGCGTTTATCGATATTTTTAATAACATAATTCCAATATTTAGCTTTTAGCCTTTCCTTATCGGATTATTTACATTATCAAAACACTTTTGTTATATTACACGAGTACATTAGGTACCCATACACGAAAGATTTTTTAACGGATTTGGTCTGTGGCGGATTAAATCCTCTAAAAGTCCCAGCGTGTGTGTTGTTCTGAGGATTAAATCCTTGCAATTTGAAAGTCCGGCAGATTTAGTACAACAGACCAAAGTCTATCGCTTTTCCACTAATTAAAAAGACTGGGTCCGGCGGACTTTGATGAGAAATTTTTATTTATTGATAATAATTTTTCTTTTATCCTTACTATTATTTATTGTTATCTATATTCTGTGTTAGCATATACATTTTTTTTAACATTTAATAATTTATAAATTTCAGTGTCACTTGGTGGAGTTTATTTTTTTAAATGATATTTCTTTAAATGTTGTACACATCATGGAGTGGAGTAGATCAACAACAACAGAGTTCATCGAGTTGTACCAATCCAGTGGCGCCGAAGACGGTGGTCAAGTATGGCAAGTGCCATACTTAATTATGGGGTGGGTGGTATCCAGATGCCTGTTGGCTGTTGGAAAATTTTGGTATTTGTTAAATATATTATGAGGTCATAAAAACGTTTGTCAATCATTTTTAATATTATGTCATTCAGATCATTCAATTATAGACATTAGACAAGTCAGAGATGGATAAAATATGATAAAATAATGATTAGCCCACCACGGTATACGACAGCTATTTAGGTAGATTCTTTGGGCATTCAATAAACATGGGTGGCAAGCCTGCAATAACAAAATATTTATAATATAATTATTTTACTAGCTGCCCGGTGGGATACAGGTGAATCGTAGATTATTTCAACTGTAAAGTATTTAAATGCAAGATTCGTTCTAAAAAAGACCCAAGTGACTATGGAGACTTAAAAAAAAAAATGTATACAATAATTTAAGAAAATCACTTGGTTTATGAGATACTGGTGGTGGCAGACTGAGATTGTAATCAATTTTATATTGATGATACCGTATCGGATTCGTGGGAGATGCCGCGTATGGCGGCAAATGGCGTTCGCTGTCTAGCAACTAGCAGACACTCATCACTCTATGAAATTTGCGTTTGTTAGAAAATGTAATATTTTATGTAGATGGTAATAATAAGTTCTTTTAAATATGACTCATCACCTAGGCTAATAAAATTTATTTACCAAAATATGCATTTGATTTTTATAAGATACACACAAAAAATAATAATTGAAATTAGTGATTTTAAACGATACAATAAAAATCAACGAATTATTTATTTATTCAATTATTAAAGCTCATCGCCTGGGCTAAGATTTGTATGCAATTAAAAATTGTAATATATTATGCATTTTATTTTCCAAAATATGCAAAAACGTGTATTTTAATTTTCATGAAGTGTTAAAAACTGTTTTTTTTAGTTCAATTATGACTTGAGATAAAAACAAAGATTACTTTTAATATACGCTAGATCAAAATGAAAATTCAGCAACAAACTGTCATTATTTAGCACTTTTTTTTTACTTTCGGCATTTTTAAAATCACAATCACAATAATTTTACTAAAATCACACTGAAAAACAGTCTTATGTATGATGATGCACGGTTATTAAATTTGTACTACGTACTGAAAAAATTAGGATTGTGGAGAGTACACAAATACCCGACAAATAATTTCTTTTATTGGATTTTATATTGATACCTACATATTTTTATACTATTCTATTCTATTTTCTACATTATTATATTATCATACTACATATGCAAAATAAAAATAGTCCAATTTCATCAGAATAATTTGAATTGTGGATATTACTTATAAAAACTTAATTTGGACTTCACTATACTCGTTTGAAATATACAAATCTCATGTCATTAAAGTATCAAAGGTATTATCATTGTAAACAGTTTTGTTAAAAAACAGGTACATATTATCTTAAATTTGAATGAAAAATAATGATTTTCAGTTGAAAAATGTGTGTTCTTTACTTTGAAAAAGCTCAGCAAGTATTTTTATAGGAAAACTTTATCATACATTTTATACAATTTATTCAGTTTTTTCAACATCATATACCCACCACGTATAAAGCATATAATTATGTATCCTATTATATTTTAATATCTAAATCAAACATGATGGCATTTGTATGATAGGATGAAAGGTGTGTTTTCTGTTTTTGATGAGCATAGTATCATGCATTCGTATGAAAATTTTAAACCGTACCGTGTAGTATAGAGGAACTCTGTCGAAAGGTAATGGCATAGAAATATTTACACAGAAATGTGAAAATAAATCACATAGGTGTAGATTGATTCGTTTGGAATTCGATTCATAATATGAAATATTACTTGCACTAAATACTTGCATGAAATATCTCATGTTGAAAAGTACAAAATATATCATCATTTACCGCAGTTAATAAAAAACAGGTACATATTATAGGGTATTAACTTACATTTGAAAGAAAAGTTACATTATAAGTGTAAACAATTCAATAAATTGGTGCTACTTCTAACAATATTTGTCCTCTACATTTGAAGACCTTAGTAAATAGTTTGATCATCCATCTCGACCATACTTGTATTACAATTTATTAATCAGTTTCATTTGAAACGGTGCACCGATGGACGGTGTCTGTTCCGTGAAATGAATTTAACAATCGTTTGATGGTAATAATATAGTTTTATTTCATAAATTGTATAAAGTGCTATAATAAGACAAATGCGTTCCGTACGGGCGAAGTCGAGCTTAAACAAGCGCGACTATGTATGAACAAGGTTCGGGTGGATTAATCCGGGCCGTACGACCGACTTAGATAAGCGAGCCGTACGGGCGGAGTCAGGCTTAAATAAGCGCGACTATAATGGGTCGGGGAGATTGGTCCGGGCCGTACGACGGACTTAAACAAGCGAGCCGTACGGGCGGAGTCAGGCTTAAATAAGCGTGACTGTGATGGGTCGGGGAGGTTGGTCCGGGCCGTACGACGGACTTAAACAAGCGAGCCGTACGGGCGGAGTCAGGCTTAAACAAGCGCGACTATGGTGGGTCGGGGAGGTTGGCCCTGAAAAGGGCCGGTTTAAGTCTTCCGCGAGTACTGGAATGAGGACCGTAGATGGTCGTCGCCAGACACCGACGCGTTGTCGTCGGTATAACTACGTCGTCGTTGTCGTCTGGAAGCTGCACCGTCGTCGCCGGGAAGCTGCACCGTCGTCGCCGGGAAGCTGCGTCGTCGTCGTCAGGAAGCTGCGTTGTCGTCGTCGGGAAGATGCGCCGTCGTCACTGGGAAGCTGCGTCGTCGTCGTCGTCGTCAGGAAGCTGCGTCGTCGTCGTCGTCGTCGTCAGGAAGCTGCGTCGTCGTCGTCGGGTAGCTGCGTCGTCGTTATCGTGGAAATGTCTTCTGTTCTTCAAGTCAATGATCTAGTTGATGTTTGTCTGAAGGTTTGAGAAGAAGTGGTTTGTCTGGCGGAATGTACCTGTATATATACCCGTCGGGCGCGTTTCGTGTGGTGGTCATCGGATAGTTTGTTGTGATAAAACCGCATTTGTGCTATATGTGTCCTCGTTATCTAGGGGTGGTTTTATTGCACTGGACGCTACGAAAACGTCCCCGCGTGATTGGTCTGACGCGTTATCGCTGTTTTGTCGCGCTTGGGTGTGTCCGTTGTGTGCTCGTCGGTGTGTAGGCGGTTGCCTACTCACCGATGATTGTTTTATACTTTCTGTGTTGGTCCTGAAAAGGACCGTTTTCGTTTATTATGTATCATACCTTGGTTTTGCTCCGTTACAGAACCCCCCCCAGATTTGATACCGGGGTATTACAAGTACCTGGTGGCAAATTTGTTAAACCTCGTAACGAGCAACTGTGTATTGACGCCATGTACAGCGTTTTTCTTAGTTCGTTGCGTGATAGGTACCACAATGGGGTATTGTCCGTTATCGCCATTTTCCTTTTTTCTGGTAGATTTGTTAGCTTCAGTTGTTCTGTTACATATTCCATTGCCATCGACACACTTATGTTTTCCTCGAATGGAATATACTTATGAATTGTTTTTGCATTTACCAGCCGCCAATCTACCGGTTGTGGCCAATTTATTTTCATCGTAACTTTTTTTCTTGCCTCATTTACTGTTTCAATCCATTTTATTATGTCTCGAGTCTTTTGTCTGTCCGCTTCTGTGGGTTGAATTTTTACTGCTTTCACCGAAGCTAATCCTCTTAAGTTTTCTTTTTCGTCTTCTTTCGTAGTAAGTAATCTTCGTTTTACTTCGGCTTCCTTTCTCGCTTGTTCGCGTTTAGCATCAATCGGAGCCATTGTCATAATGATAAATATTCTTTTTGTTTCATGGTTCTTTTATATGTTTTGTTGTCTCCAATACTTGGTTTTGATTGGATGTTGTTTTCTTCTCTCTCATTGGTTATTGGGTGTATAATAGGCGGTTTTCTTATATATTGATTCTTGTTCCGCCCGGACTTCTGGTACTGTTATAGTGTTAACCTATTTTTGGGAGTCTCAAAGTATGGGCGTACTTCTCCCACATTTATCAACTCCTCTTTGTCTGCTTTATCCTTCTTTATTGCCAACGTTGTTTCACTTATAATTTTTGTAATTTGGTATGGGCCTTCAAATAAGTTAAATAATTTCTTTATTTCGCTATTTTCTGCATTTGAAATTCGGTGGTTTTTCACAAGTATTTTTTGTCCTGGGACAAATTTCATGTGTTCATTTATTTTTTTATTAAATTTTTCTTCTCTCCTTATTGCTTTTGCCTTTATTCTTTCCGCTATTGTGCATAACATTTCATTTTCATTATTGTCAGGTTGTGATGGGAAATGTATTATGTCTTCAAATGGATTTTTTGGTTTTGTTCCATAAAACGCTCGGTGTGGTGTCGTTTCTGTTACCTCCGATCGTAACTGATTCATCCATTTTTCTATAATGTTTAAGTACATTGGCCATTTTGTATGTTGTTCATTACAATACGTTCTTAATATTCGGCCAATCTCTCTATTGTATCGTTCTACCGGATTTGATTGTGGGTGGTATCTCGTTGCAAAGTGTGTTTTGATGTTCATTTTGTTTAACGTATGAGACCATTGTTTTGCCGTAAATTGTGTTCCGTTGTCTGTTAATATTGTGTCTGGTTTACCTATTTTTGGTATATATTCCTCCGTTAATTTTTTTAGAATTATTTTTGTTGTTGCCCTTTTTAAAGCGTACAATTTTATAAATTTTGTAAATGTATCTAACATTGCTAAAATATAATGCGTGCCACCTCGGCCTGTTGGTAATGGTCCCATTAGATCGATTGAAACTTTTTCTAGTTTGTGAGTTGGTTTGTGAGATATCATTCTACTTTTTGTTGAAAAATTTAATGGTTTGTTCTTTTGGCATTTATCACAATACTTGATGATTGTTGCTGTTAATCTGTGCAAGTTGTTTATACTGCAGTATTCCTTGATCGTGTGGTACGTCTTGTATCTTCCAGGATGGCCCATTGTTTCGTGAATTTCTCTAATGATTCTCTCTGCCATATGTTTTGGTATTGCAATTTTCCATTCGCTTTTCTCATTTTTTCTTACAAATATTATTCCGTTATTTGTTGTTATATATTCCGATTCTTTGTTTATTAATTTCTTTATTCGACTATCAAGTTTTTGTTCTTTTACCATGTTTTTGAACATTGATTTTAACTCTTGGCTGAACACTAGATTCGTTACTTTGTTTAATCGAATTTTATGTTCCGTGTGTACCTCATCCGTGCGTGGATACCTTGTAAGTGTATCTGCTGCAATATTGTCTTTCCCTGGTATATGCTCTATTTCGAAACTGAATTCTTGAAGTGCTAATGTCCACCTTGTTAACCTCCCGCTTGTTAGTTTACATTGTTTCATGAATGTGAGCGCTTGATGGTCTGTTTGTATTATTATTCTGTTTCCAATTAAGTATTGGCGAAATTTGGTACAACAATATAAAATTGCTAGTGCCTCTTGCTCCGTGGTCGTATATCTAGTTTCTGCTGGTTTAAGAGTTCGACTTGCAAATCCGATAGTTGCTCTCTGCTCGTCAATTATTTGAAATAACTCACCCCCAATTGCCGTGCTTGATGCGTCAGTGTTTAAGTAAAATGGTTGTGTAAAGTCTGGAAACGTTGTTATCACTTCATTTAGAAACGACTGTTTTGATTTTTCAAAGGCCATTTGGTGTTGTGACTCCCATTTCCACTCTTGGTTTTTTCGTAATAGTTCAATCATCGGTTCAATTGTGTGGGCGAATTTATTAATATATCTCCTGTAAAAATTTAAAAATCCTAAATATTTTTGTAATTCTTTTTTACTTTTTGGAGCTTTGAATTTTTGTATCGTTTCGGTTTTTTCTTGGTCCATTTTTATTCCTTCTGTTGTGATTATGTGACCGAGAAATGAGACTTCCTTCCTAAAGAAATGACACTTTTCTAGGTTGACCGTTATATTATGTTTTTTGAATCTTTCTAATACTTCTTTTATATGTACATAGTGCATGTCTACGCTTTCTGATGTAATTAAAATATCATCAATGTAAATTGTAACAAACTCGTGTGTTAATTGTCCTAATACTGTGTCCATACATTTTTGAAATTCGGCCCCGCTTATATTTAGTCCAAATGGTAATCTTTTGAATGAATAATTTCTACCATTGACTAGGAATGAACATATAGGTCTGCTTTCCTTTGCTAATGGGACTTGCCAATATCCCGACCGCAGATCGAGTGTACTTATACATTTTATCTTTTTAAATTTTGCGAATATTGTTTCCAATGTCAATGGGCGTTCACAGTCGGGTATTATTACTTCATTAATTTTCCTTGCGTCTAGGCAGAGTCTCACCTCTCCGTTTTTTTTGAATATCGGTACTATTGGGCTTGAATATTGAGAGTGCGCACGTTCTATTATATCCATTTCTAACATTCGATTAATTTCTTTTTCTACTGCTTCTGTCTTTGCAATTGGTATCGGGTATGGTTTTGTTCGAATAACGGTATCTTTGTGTAATCTTATTTTACACTCATATCCTATTATTTTACCTGGTTCTTGGCGAAACACTTCCGGGAATTGTTCCATTATTGATTCAATGTATTCTTGTTCATTTGGTTTTCTTAAACACATTGTTCTAGGTATTATCGGTTCTGTTGTTATTTTTGTGTAGATCTGTTTTAGATATACTGGTGATCCATTTTTCTTTTCTACAAATGGACATATTGTTTGCTCATTATCCCCTTTTAAGATAAGTATTCTTCTGTCGAAATCTAGTGTTGCTCTATTTTTCTCTAAGAAGTCGTTGCCAATAATTCCTCCTTCGTTTAAATCCGGGATTACTATGAATGGTGAATGGATGATTATTTTTTTTGAATGATAATGGAATTAACATTTGTATGTCTGCCTTTGTGGATTTATTGCCCATTGCGTTGAAAATTTTCAAACCTGACACGGGTAGTGTTGGTATTTTATGGTTGCATTGTATTTGTGTTTTGTAATTAGTTGATATTGCACTTATTTCTGCTCCTGAGTCAATGAGCATTTCAAATGGCTGTTCGTTGATCATTATTTTAATATATGGGCATCCTTGACCGTCTTGCTGTGTTATATTATTATTTTCGTATTTGTCATCTTGACTCAAATCTTTGGCTGTTATAATTGATGTCTTTGTTGTTTTTTTTTTATGTGGTTGGATTTTTATGTTCGGGTCTTGTGTTGATAATCTGTTTATTCTGTTTGTTTTAGGCCTTAGGGTGTTTATAACTGTAGGTGGTCCGTCTCTACAGTTCCCTCTTCCTCGTTTTTTGACTCATCGTCTGATATCGTTATTTCTTCCGATGGTTGCTCCTGTTCAACAGATAATTGATTCACATGATATTTCCATTGTGTTCTATTTGTTGTTATTGGTGTATTCTGATGGAATGTGTTGTTTTGTTGTGGCTTATTGTTGTTTTGATTATATGATCTAAATTGTTGTTGGTTATTTATTTGATTCTGGTTTTGCCTATAATAAATGTTTTTTTTCTTGTGGTTTTTCCTTGTCTCTTGTTGTACTTTCTATCTCACCTAATTTTTCCCATATTGATAAAAAATTTTTATCCGTTGTTTGGATGAATGCCTGTACCGAAATTGGAAAATGTTTACTAACTAAGTTAATAGCTTGATCTTCTGACATCGTCGGTGAGTCTATGTATTTTAATTCTTCCATCCATTTGTGGAAATGTTCTTGGTAGTCTTTCAGTACAGTGTTTTTTCCTGCTTCTGTACATTTTATAAATGTGTCCCACTGTTTAGTTTCTGAAAAGAAGTGTTTTAAGAACAAGGTTTTAAAATTTTGTTCGGATGTTATTGCGTCTTTTACCATTGAAAACCATTTTGCTGCCTTTCCTTTTAAACTGTTTTCAATAGCATACATTCTTTCTTCGTTTGGGATTGCCTTGTGCATCATATATTTATCTAGATTTCTTAAGAACTTTTTTGGGTGTTCCCCTTGTTCTTCTCCGTTAAATATAGGCAGTGGAACATCTACAGAACCGTTCTTGTTTGGGTTTGGTTGTTGTTCCTTCTCCGGGGTTGCTTTTAACTTTGCTAATTCAATTATTGTTTTAGTGTCATTTTCATTTATTAGTTGTCTGAGTAATGTTAATTGTTCTTCCATCGTTTTTTTTATTGTTGAAACTTCTTCTGTCAGTGCCGTGACAGTATTCTCCAGTCGTGTTATCTTTTCGCTGGCTGTCTCGTGAATTGGGGTATCTTGATAATTTTCAGTTTTCTTTTGTTTTACCATTGTGACGTGGTATGAGTCTCTAGTTGGGCGCCAGTTGAAACGGTGCACCGATGGACGGTGTCTGTTCCGTGAAATGAATTTAACAATCGTTTGATGGTAATAATATAGTTTTATTTCATAAATTGTATAAAGTGCTATAATAAGACAAATGCGTTCCGTACGGGCGAAGTCGAGCTTAAACAAGCGCGACTATGTATGAACAAGGTTCGGGTGGATTAATCCGGGCCGTACGACCGACTTAGATAAGCGAGCCGTACGGGCGGAGTCAGGCTTAAATAAGCGCGACTATAATGGGTCGGGGAGATTGGTCCGGGCCGTACGACGGACTTAAACAAGCGAGCCGTACGGGCGGAGTCAGGCTTAAATAAGCGTGACTGTGATGGGTCGGGGAGGTTGGTCCGGGCCGTACGACGGACTTAAACAAGCGAGCCGTACGGGCGGAGTCAGGCTTAAACAAGCGCGACTATGGTGGGTCGGGGAGGTTGGCCCTGAAAAGGGCCGGTTTAAGTCTTCCGCGAGTACTGGAATGAGGACCGTAGATGGTCGTCGCCAGACACCGACGCGTTGTCGTCGGTATAACTACGTCGTCGTTGTCGTCTGGAAGCTGCACCGTCGTCGCCGGGAAGCTGCACCGTCGTCGCCGGGAAGCTGCGTCGTCGTCGTCAGGAAGCTGCGTTGTCGTCGTCGGGAAGATGCGCCGTCGTCACTGGGAAGCTGCGTCGTCGTCGTCGTCGTCAGGAAGCTGCGTCGTCGTCGTCGTCGTCGTCAGGAAGCTGCGTCGTCGTCGTCGGGTAGCTGCGTCGTCGTTATCGTGGAAATGTCTTCTGTTCTTCAAGTCAATGATCTAGTTGATGTTTGTCTGAAGGTTTGAGAAGAAGTGGTTTGTCTGGCGGAATGTACCTGTATATATACCCGTCGGGCGCGTTTCGTGTGGTGGTCATCGGATAGTTTGTTGTGATAAAACCGCATTTGTGCTATATGTGTCCTCGTTATCTAGGGGTGGTTTTATTGCACTGGACGCTACGAAAACGTCCCCGCGTGATTGGTCTGACGCGTTATCGCTGTTTTGTCGCGCTTGGGTGTGTCCGTTGTGTGCTCGTCGGTGTGTAGGCGGTTGCCTACTCACCGATGATTGTTTTATACTTTCTGTGTTGGTCCTGAAAAGGACCGTTTTCGTTTATTATGTATCATACCTTGGTTTTGCTCCGTTACACATTCATTCACATGCAATCCAATCGAATAAAACTGTGATTCGTGAGAAATTCTTGTAATCAACTTAGTACTAATTCTTTTATAAACATAAACAAAAATACAGATTAAATCTAAGAAAAGTCTTACCTAAAGCATTGTACTTTGTCGTATACGCCACGCAAAGGCTTGACGTATAACAACACAAAACAAGGTGTTTATTGGTTTAGTACACTCTAACCGTTAAACAAGCATGTAAAGAAATACCTATTAATTGGCCCGGACGACTACCTTCTTAAGTGACAAAGAATACAATCTAGCACTGCTTAATAGGATAGTCGAAACAGGTTTCTTTAAAAGGCTTACTTTCCCTTACAGCTCTAAAGTTATTTTACACTCGAAACAACTGACAAAGAAAAAGATCTAGCACTGGATGTTTCGAGCGTGAGGTAACCTTTACCTAAACGATATTGTACTTCTCTCCTCAAACTGACAAAGAAAAAGATCTAGCACTAGATTGAGGTTTGAAAATACAATATGTTTTAAACACCGTTTTTGTTTAAGTGTACCAACTTTCTCATGTACTTTTCACAAGTGCAAAAAATAGAAAAAGATTAAATATAAACACTTTTTAATTAAACACAAAAATATTATTATTACAAAAACAAAAGAATTGCCGGTCACCTCACTGGTAAATCGAGCAGCGTTTCGGCCTCTACAACGATGGCAGCAGAACGAACAATCATCACGTCTTACGGAGTCGTTTTATTCTGTTGCCATCTATCTGGTCATCATTTTTGAAGGTGGTGTGTGTATTCGTATGTGTACGTGTGTGTTTGCTGACAATATATATTTATTTTATTTTATAACAATAATTAAATAAAATTGGGTGTTCGGTATCATTTATGTGATGATACAACAGTCCCATGTGTTTGAAATAAAATATGTCCTTATATTTTGGGACAAACTTAATGTTTAAATGTTTGGGTAGTACAAATGTTGATAATACATGTTAATATTAGTGGAGGGGTTTAACTTATTGTAAATATGTATAAAATGTAATTTTTCAGAGAAGATTTTGATGTACATGTTTTTAAGCTACCACATAGTTAATTACAACATTCGTTTCATATACACATAACGATACATTTTGTTTTTAAAATTTTACATAATTGTGTTTTATTTTAATCTAACATAATTGTTTTTTTTTCTAAATTAATACATTTTTTTTTTTTTTTTTTTATTTGAGTGGTCTTAAAATAGTTGTTTGTTTCCGGCAATAGAAATATGGAAATCGATAATTTACATTGTTTCACTAGTACATTTTGGAATGTATACATTTAAAATTGTATGTTAGTAAGGTTTTGTTTTTTTTTTCTTACGAATAATGGTTAGTATTTGTGCTCTTATTTTTTTCTAATTTAGTAACTTAATCTTATACTCTAATTACATTTGATTATTTGTTTTGTACAAGTTTTGATTAACATTATATATTTAATATATCTTTTTATCCAAAAGTGTTTGCATTTGTTAAACTAGAATATTTTATACAGTTCATTTATGCTTACGGGTATATCTACCACGCCAGGGGCATTATATGATGTGTATTATATTGCTAAGGTTTTCTGACAATACCTACGTATCTCCCACGTACTTATGTTCCTGTCCCTACCTATTTGCTATATATTGTTATCTGATAAAATATATGTTTATAATGTTCTGTATTAAACTAAGAATAGACGTCCTTTATACTTATTATTATTATTATTTTTGTTGTCATCATATTTGAAAAT
Organism: Therioaphis trifolii; assembly: GCA_027580255.1. NCBI lineage: Eukaryota > Metazoa > Arthropoda > Insecta > Hemiptera > Aphididae > Therioaphis > Therioaphis trifolii. The sequence continues at coordinate 141,140,214 of CM050404.1, forward strand.
TGTTGCTAGTAGTCTTAGTTGTTGATCCGTCTTTTGTTAGTTGGTTTATTTTAATTGCACCGGTCGCTCTCCTGTTTTCGTCAAAAACATCGTCTCCTCCGTGAAAGGATGCTCCGTTGTCGCGATCGAATATCGAAAAGGCCTGTGGGTTTTTAGGTCGGTGACATTCTTACATTTTTGGTTTTCGTCTCTCATTTTATGGGACGGGTCACCATCTTGAAGCGTATGTCGATAAATTGATAAAGGTAAGTAATCGAAAATGTTTTCAAAAATAGGTCCCAGGATTGTAAATAACGGATTATTTTCAAAGGTAGTAATTTTCTGTTTTTTATAGTAATAAAATATTTTGTAAGGAAAATTTGTAATTCATTGTGGATTTCGGTACCTGCGTTTTATTGTTCTAAATTGCAATAGATTGTTTTAATTTGAATTGGTAGGTAATATATTTTGTTAAAAAAAAAAATGTTAATTATTTTTATTCTTGTTATTATTATTTATTATTGTTTTTTTTTCTTTAATTTTTCTATAAATCTGACTAGGTTTTCAAATTTTTTTCTGATTTCTTCTTCTATTGTGGTTTCGACTTTGGCAGTCAGACTTTTTATTCGTATTTTTTCGATGTTTTTTTTTGATGTTTGAGAGGGGTTATTATTTTGGACTAATCTTCTGATTTTATGGTGGCTATATAATTCTTTTCCTTTATTCATTCTATTTATGTTATGTTGGACCTTTTTTATTCTTTTAGCTAAGGTTTTTGCTGCTTTATTTTTGCTCATCTGAAAATGTTTTAAATGTATTTTCTTTTATTTTATTTATTTTTATTTATTATTTATTATTATTATTATTATTATTTTTACATATATATATATATTTTTTTTATTTTATTTTTTTTTTTCACCATTATTATTATTATTATTATTATTATTTTTTTTTTTTTTTTTTTTTTTTATGAGTGCCTAATTTTTGTTAGTCATTCTTTTATTGTTTAATTTTTTATATTTAAATATCCTAAAAAACGTTAGAATACTGAATTATTTGTTAGTAATTTAATTTTTGCTCAAGATTTAGATTTAATTATTATATCATATTTTGTTTTCTCTTAAGTACCTAGTTAATTATATTTTATCTTGAATATTTTCTTGAACTTGTAAACTATTGGATTCGGTATTATGGATTACTTGCACCGTTTCTGATATTTTATTTTTATTTCGTTTTCTCATATATTTTGATATTTTGAAAATTGTGATACCTAACAAGATCATTAATAATGCAGATAGCGCTGTTGTGTGAACTGTCGTTACCTTTTCTTTATATTCATTTGTTAGTTCATTTTTAAGTTGTTCGTCTAGGGCTGTCATTGACTTTGCGTATATGTTCAAGTCGTTAAATTTCGTAGCCGAGTTATGGTGGTTTGCGTTATTTTCTTTTTGGTTTTTAATTATGGTATTAAATTTCCCTGTTGGTAGTTGGAATTGTGGTACATAATCTTTGGAAAAGTTACCTTTTCCTAGATATTTTGCTAAAATAATATTGTTTTTGGTAAAAGCTTTGCAATTTGGTTTCAAGGTTAGTATTCCTGTTCCATTTATTCGTATATTATTAACATCATCCTGACAGTTTATGATAAGATCTATTGTTTCATGTGTTGCGTATAACCAACGGTTATTGTTTCCTAGTTGGTGCCAAATGTCATTAAAAATAGGTACAGTTTTAATTTCACAATTTTTTGGCATAATATTTCCGTTTGTAAATAGTTGGAATTCGCAATTTGGTTTGACATTATTTGATAGTGGTATGTTAGTTTGACAGATTAGTTTTTGTTTTATTGTTTTGCACTTGTCAATTTGATTCTGATTAAAAAAGGTATATAACTGTTTATTATTTTCTACCGCTAGGAATTCATGTGTGGATTGTATAAAAATGAAATCATTATCTTTCACGTGCACTGGTAGATTAATGATTCGGTATAGAGTAAAAGATATGTTTTCTATTAATGGGATATGTATTACGTATACTAATAAGTGGTTATTATAAAATATTTTTAGGTCTATAATTTTTATAAAGTCGAAATAATTTTTTGTACTTATTTCTACTGGTAAATTTAAGTTTGTAGGCAGATTTGTTTTGATATCTTTTAGTTGTGTTAGAAGTTCACTCGGTTTTAGTACTTGTGGGTTAATTAGTCCGTTGTGTGCGTTCATTATTATATTAAGGAGTAGTGTCGTTTCTTTTGAGTATTGGTTTAGTATCTCGGTATAAAGTGAGTTGAAGAATAATATCGATTCAATCATATTTAAAATTTTGAGATCATCTTTTTGCAGTTTTAATTCGTCATTTAGTTTTTTTATATTATATTCTACATTATCCCGAATTATTGCGTAATTTGAGGTAATGTTTTCTACTGAATCTAAAGTATTTTTAAAAATTTTATTCTGTTCCCTTTGAATTAAGAGGGATTTTATCTGTTTTTCCTCGAGAGTTCGGATTTTTCTCTCATAATTTTCGCCTTCTTCTTCGGTGAGTACTCCGAATAGGGCACGCTGTAATTTACCTATCCCACCGAAAAATGAACTACGTCTTTTTCGTTTGTTGATTGTGTTTACGTCAGTATCGTCAATTGTTAGGTATTGTTGTAGTATTTCGCGTTCTTCAGTAATTTTTTTTAGTGTTTGGATATTAATTTTCATGAGGTCTATGCAAGTTTCTGTTAATTGTGCGTATTTTGATTCATATTTGGTACATAAATCTTTTAGATTGTCGAAATACGTCGTTATAGTTTTATGTTTTTGTTCATAGTTCGATATGTTATAGAATGTTATTAAATTCCATTGTGACACTGAAATGTGTAGTGGCGATATGTTTTCAAAATAAATGCCGGGGTTATTAGTGAATTTATTATGTTCGAAAGGAAGTGACTGTGTTATTAGTAGGCGAATAGTCGCAAATAATAAGATAATTTGCGTTTTCATATTGTATTGTGTATATTTGTCTTGTCGAGATTTATTGAGCACCCACTGTAAAAAAAAAAAAAAATAAATAATTTTATTCTTATAATTTATTTATCAATAAGGTTTTTTTTTTTATTTGAGGCGTTTTTGTTTATTTTAACTATTTTTCATAACGTTAATATTTCTTTGTCATAGAATGGTTTCATTCTTTGGACGTGTATGACGTCAATGGTTGTTTTTCCATTCAGTGTTAATTCTACTTTATAACTAACGTCTGTCAATTTCTCTACGATTTTGAACGGTCCTCTGTATTTATTCGCTAATTTTTTTGATTGGTTGGGAACGTTGAAATCGAATTTTATTAAAACTTTTTGTCCTGGGGTAAAATCTATATTTTTATGTTTTTTATCATATTGCGACTTTTGAATTGTTTGTTCTTTTTCTATAATTTTCGGGATGGTTTCCCTGACTTTTTGTAATTGTTCAAAAGTTTTAGTGTAATTAAAGGAATCGTCATCTGATATTAATTTGTTGTCTAAAGGCTGATTTGCTTCTATCCCATGAAGTAAGTAAAAGGGGCTTAGTTTAAGTCTGGAACTAGGGGTGGTATTGTATGCAAATACTACCATCTTATAGTACATAGACCAATTTTTTTGATTTTCATTCACATAGTGTGATAAGCTGTTGCAAATGATTTTATTCATGAGTTCTGTCATACCGTTTGTTTGGGGGTGATATGCGCTGGAGAAAATTTGAGTAATACCTAATTTTTTACACGCATACTCCACTTCTTTATTTTTGAAATGAGTACCTCTGTCACTACAAAAGTATTTAGGTACCCCATAGGATGTAATAATATCCATTAAAAAATTTATTGTTGCTGTTCCATTTGCGTTTGTTACTGCTTTCGCAAATGCCATTTTCGTTGCGTTACATGTAGCCACTATAAGATATTTTTTTCCGTTAGAGGGTGGTAGTGGACCTAAGTAGTCGAAGGTTAGGCGTTGCATTGGTTTTCCCGATATTAATGGAATGGGTTGGAGAAGTCCATGACCTTTCCCAGGGGGGTTTTTTATCATTTGACAGGAGTTACATGATTTAATATATTTTATTGTATCTTGGATCATTGTGGGCCAGTAGTATTTTAATTTTAATTTTGCCAAAGTTTTTGTAATTCCAAAATGTCCACTAAAAACCGAATCGTGATAAGACTTTAATATAGTATTGATTAAATTTTTAGGTATTACTAGCAGGTTTTTCGTTCCATAGGGAGACCAATTTTTAAAATGTAATAAATCGTTTTTAATACAAAATTGTCTTGACTTTTTTTTATATTTAGAATTAATATTAGTTTTAATTGCGGTTATTATACCATTACAAAATTCGTCTAATAGTTGATTTTGTTTTAAGTTTTCAATATTAATGTTATCTGTGGGTGTTGATTCATCATTTTCACAATTTTTTATTTCGCTTATTAATATGTTGATATTTTCTACGGGGTATCGAGATAAACAGTCAGCCGCCAAATTCCATGAGCCTGGTTTGTGTTTAATATCTATGTCAAATTCTAATAATTTAAAAATAAATTTGGTTATTCGAGAAGAAGGGTTTTTCATAGTTTTAAAATATTGTAAACTTGAATGATCACTAAAAACTGTAATTTTTCGACCTACTAGATAATCTTTAAAATAGTTTAATGCAAATACTACTGCTGACATTTCGAGTTCTGTTGTGGAAAAATTTTTCTCACCTCCCTTTAATTTCCTAGAAGCAAATGCGATTGGGTGTCTTTTTCCGTCAGGGTTTTCTTGTTCTAAAATGCCTGAAAGTCCCTCTATTGATGCATCTGTAGTGACGAAAACTGGGTATTCGTCCTCAAAATGTGCTAATACGGGTGCTGTTATTATGGCATTTTTTAAAAATTCGAATGCGTGGTTTTCGATAGTGGATCACTCCACTTAAATTTGTTTTCTTTTTTTGTTAAGATAATTAGAGGACTTGCAATTTTCGCAAAATTTTTAATATATTTCCTATAGTAACTTGTTAATCCTACGAATGAGCGTACATCTTTTACTTTTTTAGGCACGGGGAAGTTTGAAATTGCTTGAATATTTTTTTCTATAGGTACTATCCCTTTGTTAGATATTTTATGACCCAATAATTCTATTTCAGTTTTGAAAAATACGCATTTATTTGTTTTTAATTTTAATCCTGCTTCGTCTAATCGAATAAAAATGTCTCTCAGTCTTTTTAATGCTGTTTCAAAATTCTTCCCAAAACAACAAATATCATCTAAATAGGCCACCATAGTTCTATATAGATAGTCACTAAATAAGTTATTAACTATTCGTTGAAAAATTGGTCCAGAATTTTTAAATCCTTGTGGAATTCTTTTAAAGTGATATAGTCCGAAATCTGTAATGAAAGCAGTTTTATTTTTGTCTTCTATTTTTAATGGTATTTGAAAGTAACCTTGAGCCATATCGATAGTTGAATAATATCTAGCTCCTTCTAGGCTTCTAAATAAATCTTGTGATCTAGGAATAGGATGTTTATCACTGATTGTTTCATTATTTAATTTCCTATAGTCTACCAAAAATCGATATTCTCCTTGTTCCTTTTTGGGTATTAAAAATACTGGAGCAGCGTAGCTACTTCGACTAGGTTCAACTATATCAGATGCTATCATTTGGTCTATTAAAAATTTTAATTTTTCTCTTTGTGTGGGTGATACTCTGTAAGGCGGTTGAAATATGGGATTGTTTGATTTTAATTTAATTTCAACTGGTTCGACGTTTGCGCAACCAATGTCTAATGGGTCAGATGTAAATAGATGTTTGTATTCGTTTATTAAATCTTTTACTATTTCTCTTTGTTCAGTCTTTAATTCTTTTGAAATTTGTATTACTGTCCCTTGTTTGTCAGTAATCTCGTCAAATTTAATAGTCGTTAAAATGGTTTGTTCTTCATTGTTGGTTTTTTCTGAATTCATAGATTTTTTTATTTTTCCCAATGTCATACCTTCGTAAACTTGTGTGTATAAATTTGAAAAATTATACACTGGTATTGTTGTGTCATGTGTTTTTAAAATTTTTGTTTTTAATTTTAGATAATATTTTTGACTTAGTATGTCAGCTGGGGCAATGAATATATTTTCTGTATTATTATAATTTTGTTCATTAATTTGTATTCTGATTTTTAAATTTGTTGTGGTTTTTGGAGGAATAATTTTATTTTCGATAATTAATATTTTTCCTTGAGTGTTATCATTTCTTTTTATGTTTATGTGGGTATTTAATACTGATTTATGTGGTTTTATTTCATTCCTAATATTTTTATCATCATGCTTTTCACTATAGTTAATACTGGCTATACATTCTTTTCCCGTATATTCATTTGAATTGCAATTTTTGTGATGGTGGTACCAAATTTCGTCCATTGTTATAAAATCGTTTTTAATTTGAATACTTTTATTTTTAAAATTGATTATTATGTTATTTTCAATATTAAAATCATTTCCTAAAAGTAGTTTGCATTGAAGTCCTCTTATCACAAAAGCATTTATAAGGTAATTATGGTTGTTTATTCTAATTGTTAAATTTATTTTTCCTAATTGTTCTAATTCGTTATTGTCTGCTCCTGTTATTGTAACTCTTTCTTTGGGTTTTAAAAGTTCTTTATTTTCGATTAATGAGTAATCTATACATGAAAGATTCGAACCGGTGTCTATTATCGCATGTTTTTCGATCCCCCTTATTTCTACTTTTATTGATAGTACTCTCTGTTTACGTTTTTTTTCTGTAATTATATTGTTATAATTGTGTCCTATAACTAAATTATTATTTGTTAGTTGTAAACCGTTTTGACGTTCAAAATAGTTATTTATGTGTTTTTTTATTGTATTTGAATCAGGAAAACTAGTGTTTATAGTAATATTAGAAAATGTTCGCGGGTTGTTTGTTTTAATGAAAATGCCGGGTGTCCAATGACAATTTTTGTGAAAAATTCCAATGTTTTGGCGGTTTTGTTTCCAATAAATAATTGCGTTTGTGTTCTCATTTGCTTCGTATATTATAAACAGATTAAGATTAAATAAGTTACTAATAAAAGCCAAGTCATCATCTCTGAGATGGTATCCTGTTTTACAATAGGGTATATTCAACATATTTAATATTTGTAAAGTTGTTTTGTATATATTATTATTTTGAAGACAAATCCGCAATGCATGGGCGCCGCAGTCACCATCACGCGGTACGTCGTCCAATTTGTTGAATGAACCAGCCATCAACGCCACTTCATTCTCCAAATTGTCATTGTCATTAGTCATTGAATTATTAATATTATCAGTTTGCGACTGATTAGTGGTTGTGATATTATTGTTTAATTTATTCCCCGGTAATGAAAATATTCTAATTTTAATATTTGAATTTTGAAAGATAAATCTTAACATGCTAGCTATAATTTCCCATTGTTTTTTGTCCAATCCCGCGCATATTTTTGGTAATGCTAATGTACTAATTTTGTTTTCTATACAAAATTGTCTAGTATTTACTAAAGTGTTAAATATGTTTAAGTAGGTGGGTTTATCATAATATTTGTCCTTTGTAATTAAGTATAAAATCCATTTATTATTTAAATTTAAATGAGCTACTTCTGTAATATTTTTCTTTTGACTAATTAGTTTATCTTCATTATTAAATTTATTTTTAAATTCTAAAGCTATACCTCTTGACATATTTAAACATTTGCTGACGCAGTGTCCTATTGCAATATGAGATTCTAAGGAAAAAATGTCGCCTATTAATTCTTCATAGTCGCATGTGAATTTAGTTTGTGTGTTATTATTGTCGAGTAAGAATTTTTGGAATTCTGTTAATGGTATTAAATTACATTGTGAGTAAATTTTTTCGATTTCTAGTTCACTTATCTGTGTTTCGTAATTATTATTATTATTATTTTTATACCAATTCTTAATAAATTCTATGTGATTCTCACTATTTATATTATGCATCCGAGCAAGATTATCCGATTTTTTGTCTAACTCGGGCCTTAATCGTTTTTTTGGTTTATACATTTGTCTGCGTAATGGCCTTTCTCGTTGCATCGATAACACGTTACTCTCTCTGTTTGTTTTTCATAGTCATTTCTATAACGCTCTGGAGTTCTCTCACGGCTGTTATCTCTACTTCGTTGATTCCTGTAGCTATTATAATTGTAATTATCTCTATTTCTCGAATATGACCTGTTTCCGTAATCCTTATAATCGTTCTTATTGAGGTTGTCTTCTCTGTTTTATTAACTTTTCTCTCGGTGTAGGGACTTTTATCTCTGTAGTTGTTTCTGTTTGTTCATAATTATTCTCTCTTTTGTAATCTCTGTCTGTGCTATACTCTCTTGGTCTCCTTTCGTATTTTTTCTCTCAGTGTACGGACTTTTATCTCTATAATCATTCCTATTTGATTCATAATAATTAT